>LNAC01000170.1:3081191-3135369 GCA_002007465.1 Ailurus styani | reverse complement strand
CGGGCCTCGATCCCAGGACCCTGAGATCATGACCTGAGCCGAAAGCAGAGGCTTTAACCCACTGAGCCACCCAGGCGCCCTGGAGACGTGTCTTGAAAGAAGTTGCTGTGGCCGATGTTGAAGAGGTTACTGCCTATGTTCTCCTCTAGGATTTTGATAGATTCCTGCCTCATGTTGAGGTCTTTCATCCATTTCGAGTTTATCTTTGTGTATTGTGTGAGAGAATGGTCGAGTTTCATTCTTCTATACATAGCTGTCCCACTTTCCCAGCACCATTTATTGAAGAGACTATCTTTTCTCCACTGGATTTTTTTTTCCTGCTTTGTCAAAGATTATTTGACCATAGAGTTGAGGGTCCATATCTGGACTCTCCACTCTGTTCCATTGGTCTATGTGTCTGTTTTTGTGCCAGTACCATGCTGTCTTGGTGATCACAGTTTGTAGTAAAGCTTGAAATCAGGCAACGTGATGCCCCCAGCTTTGTTTTTCTTTTTCAACATTTCCTTAGCGATTTGGGGTCTTTTCTGGTTCCATCCAAATTTTAGGATTGTTTGTTCCAGCACTTTGAAAAATGCTGATGGAATTATGATCAGGATGGCACTGAAAGTATAGATTGCTCTGGGCAGTATAGACATTTTAACAATGTTTATTCTTCCTTTTCCATCTTTTTGTATCTTCCTTCAGTTTCTTTCATGAGAGTTCTGTAGTTCCTCAAGTACAGATCCTTTACCTCTTTGGTTAGTTTTGTTTGTTTGTTTTTTAATATTCTATTTATTTGTTTGACAGAGAGTGGCACAATGAGAGAGGGAATACAAGAAGGGTGAGTAGGAGAGGGAGAAGCAGGCTCCCTACTGAGCAGGAAGCCTGATGTGGGGCTTGATCCCAGGACCCAGGATCATGACCTAAGCCAAAGGCAGACGCTTAAAGACTGAGCCATCCAGGTGCCCCAAACATCCAGTTCTCATCATGACAATGCAAGCCACATACCATGGCTTTTGTCTACCACCTACATACATTTACTTACCCCTTATTAAAAAGTTTATTTTTTATTCTCCATGACAATAATACACATATATCATGTAAATATTGAAAGCATAGAGAAGTAAAATTGGAGGGGAAAATTTATCCATAATTCCAACATCATTCAAAAATAACCACTGTTAAATTTCAACGTATTTCAATCCAGCCTATTTTCTAAAACCATCTTAATATAGTTGAGCTCATGCCACATGTGTGATGTTATTCCAGTGTTTTCCACATCACGCGATAACCGAAATATTTTTCCATGTTACTTAAAATGTGGGAAACATTTATAAAATCCATATGACGTTGAATAGAAAGGATATGCTGCCGTTTATCTTAATGTAACGGCCTATTTTTGAAGCATTTAGAAGGTTTTCAATTATTCCTCATAACATCTTGGTACATAAGATTTTTTACTTGAATTTTGAGTTCATCAGTTGGTTGAGATTCTCAAGAATGAGCAAAAAATAGGAGTAGCTTATTTTCTTGAACTCTTTCTTTAAATTTTCTTTAGGGATCTTTGCTCCATTTGTTTGCCCTGGTTGACATGAGGCTGTGTTTGACAGACCTGAGAGTCAGCTACTGAAGGGTACTCACACAACCATTTCAGCAACAGGGTGGCTCCACACGTGGCACTCTCACTAGAAATTCCATGTAGTTGAGTAGTTACAACCCTCTAGGAGCTCACACTCACAGGCAAGCTTCTTTAACCTGGGCAGCGTATGAGAATGTTCATGCCAGCAACATCTCATCTTAAGTGCTTAACACATTGCCAGGCATTGGGCTAAGAATCCTCCTGCCTTCTCTCATTGAATGCTTACAATGCCCATGATTTAGCCCCATTTTACAGATGAGAAAATAGGCTCATAGAGGCATAATGGTCACCTCCAATATGCACATGTGCCCCAACCTCTAGGCCCAGGAGTAGTAACGGATTCACACTCGTCTACCCACACTCTGTTTCCTATTCTCTTCCATGAAAGCTTTGTATGTGGTAAGGCTAACCAGGGTGCATGAGTCCAAAACTCAGGACTCTGCCTCAGAGGTCTACTCTGCTGAGCAGAGCCGCCAAAGGATGGACCACATAGGAAGGAAGAAACAGATGGGCTGGACCCTGGATAGACAATGAATATGTCCAGAAAATAAACTTCCAAAAAATTATCAAGTCTACAGAATTCTATTCTGTCCTTGAATTGTATAATGTTCCTATATGCTGCCCTAACCATTTCTATCTTTACATCAATGGCCTAAGAGACAAGAGGTGCTACAAAAGGAAAGGAGAAAAGGAGGGAAAAAGAGAAAGAAGAAGGGACAAAGAAATCCATTAGATATTTATCAATCACCTTGCTGGTATGCAATATATATTTAATATATATCACATTCTGGTCTTAAGGACATTGCTATTTAGCTAAAGAGCTAACTCAGGCACTTGCAAAGCAATCAAATAAAATATAAAATTAAATAGCAGTGCAAGTGTGTCAAAGTGCTAAAATAAGCTGTATGAAAACAGCAACCATAAAGTTCATTTTTTTCAGATTAATATACATTTGAGATAGTTCTGTATATCAGACCATGCCTATTAGATTTTATCCATTAGAGAGTGTTTATCATAGATGAAGACCATAAATGCTACAAGAGTTCATTGCACAAACAGATCAAAATACATCTGAGTCTCTCCCCAAAGGCTCTAAGTCCCAGATAAGAAGGATGGTCCAGAGTATGAAAACATTAAGGGGGAACAGACTGGCAAGTATGAGGCAGAGGTCTCTTGCTGGATGGCACTGGGGAAGCTTGAGGCCTTTTAGAATCTCTCCACCACTGCCTCTGCCAAGGGATGTGGACACTCTTGTTGCTCTTCTGACTTATGCCTCCATCCCCTATTCACCCTCTCCCAAATGAGGGAGCCCCATGTGACCTGCTCTGACATTCAGGGGGCTGGCTTCCTCTGTGGGTGGAGCCACTGCTTTGAAGAGCAACACGAGGTCACACTTCCGCCTGTGCTGTACGGGCAAGTAAGGGAGCAAGGCTAGAAGGCATCACAGACACCTAGGGGATCGTAACGGTCGCCTTTGCTGGTTCCAAATGCCAGCTTCCCTGGATTCAGTCACATCGATGTCCCTCACGAACTTACATATCCTTGCACAAGTTGCTTCATTTCTCTGTGCTTCAGCTTTCTCATCTAAAAACGTGGGTAACTGTCACAGCTACCTCACAGAGTTATCGTGACAATTCCGTGAGCTCTTATAAGTAAAGGGCTTATGTACATGGAGCTATTTTCAGTAACAAACTTGGATTTGGCTCACTCTTTATTTGCAGGGCCTGAGTACACAGATTCGATGTCAAGCTTAGGCCACACTGCCCCATGTTGTTGAGGAGCGAGGTGTGCCCAGAATAACAAAAATGGCCTCTGTTACTCATTTGATTGGATATTCTTCCCCACTTGGTCTATTGGTGAAAGCCCTAGAGGACAAAAGGAATCCAAACCCCTAAAAGAAGGGCTCTAAGCTTGGCTCAATTCACTTATCCAATTTTAAAGGGTTGCAGGAATTATTAAGAAATAAAATAAATTTTAATCTCTAGGTAATAGTGATTTATTATGTTTTCTTAAGCTGGAACCATGAGATAATGAAAGCTGTGTTTTCTAAGGATTAACCTGACAGCTGTATAAATCTTCTGTAGGAAATCTCTACATTATTCAAAAACAGGGTTTTTTTTAAACAACGACAACAAAAACTAGCACTTTTTTCCTCCATGTTTTTCAGCCAGATTTTTAAGGATTCTGCAATCAGTACTCAGTTTCATCAAAGCAAGAACTGGGACTTGGATCACTGGATCACTTTAATCCCAGTGCCTACCAGCGCCTGACACTGAATAGGTGCTCAATAATGTTGACTGAATAAATACAAAACAGTATTTACTATATCCAAAAGGACCACTGTGAGAAAGGTGGGTTTGATGGCACAAGTTTTTTAAATATGGAAGGAGAAAGTGAGGGAATGCATACCTTGCTAACTTCCACTGCAATAGGAGGATTACAGTGTCGCCAGGAACCAACACCGGCACTCTCGGAAAGCCTTGGTGCCAGTAGGGAGGGGACACTTCAGCCTCAAGGTTCACCTTGGGAAAGGTCCCAGAAAAAAGTGGACCATCTGGTCCCCAGAGAAGAAGGGCCTCCTCTACCGTACAGAGTGGTCTCTCGAGAACCAGAAATGGTCAGCGTAAATTCTCAAGTTGTTGAGTATGAAAACCAGTAAACAGGAAAAGGAAAGTCAAGTTCACCAACCTTCCTTCCAACACAGGAAAGAATCTTGGGAGCATGTTTTCTGGGAAGACTTGGTTAATTTGAAATACAACCAGAAACGTACTGAACAGATTACATTGTGAAAAAAATAAGCATGTGATTTTGATGGCATATAAATCAGTCAAAATACAGGAAGAGGAAATGGATGAGCTGCCCTGTGGCATGAAAGTGATTTTCAAACTCATACAGCCCCATGTCTGTCTACTGTGTACAAATCTTTCCACTCACTGCTCTAACTGAAACACACTTTTGGAGACACCTTTTCACTTCCAAGATTGTTGTGGCTTTCCCAAAGTCATTTACATCAAAAGATTTTCCACTCTCAAAAGTCCTTCAATCAGAATAAAAAGCATCAAAGTGAAATCAAGAGGAGTCTGAGAGTAATCAAAACAGGATCGCAACAAAAAACTGAACTGAGTTTGATTACACCTCAATAAAAAAAAAAAAAAACCCTAAAGTGGAGGAAAAAACTGATAGGAAATACAACAAAATGTTAAAGTAGATATCTGTAATACAAATTTGAGTAATTTTGGTTCTATACTCATCCAGTTTTTTAAAAGGAGCATTTACTTATTTTTATTGAAAAACACATTTAACTAAATAAATATTAAAGTCCGAGTTGTTTTCAAACTAGGAAGCAAAGAAAACAACATCTAGGGACTTTAGTGAGGTGTGGTTTGTTATTTTCCTGGAAATTTCACTGGAAATATTTTCCTTCATATTTTGAAAGTCTTATATTGTCACTCAGGAAAATTTTTTAACTTGGAAGTGACCTTAAAGATTGCCTGATAAAAAAACGACCTCATTCTACAGCTGAGGAAATAAGAGTGAATTTCCTAACAAGTGACCAGTAAGGGGCAGACCTGAAACTCTCACCCACAGTCCTGCCTCCTGTTCAATACTCTCTCCAACACTGAGTCTCCTGGGTATTGATTCAAGAGAAAATAAAATATGTGCCCATACAAAAACTTGTATATGAATGTTCACAAAAGGCATTATTTTAATAGCCAAAAACTGGAGGCAACTCAAATATATATCAATTGATGAAGGGATAAACAATGTGGTATATCCATAAAATGGAGTATTATTCAGTCATAAAAAGGAAAGAAATACTGATATATGCCGTGTGTGTGTGCCTTAAAAACATTATGCTAAGTGAAACAAGCCAATCACAAAGGACTACTACTAGTACTATTACACGATTCTATTTATATAAAATGTCTAGAAGAGGCTAATCTATAAAGACAGAAAATAGACTAGTAGTTGCCTAAGGCAGGAGGTGAGTTAAAGGGGGGTCAGGTGGTGATAGCTAAGGGATGAGAAGTTCCTTTTTTGAATAAAACAAAAATGTTCTTAAATTCTTTGTGGTGATGAGTGCAGATGAAAACAAGTACTAAAAATTTATCAGCACGCACTGCATTTCTGTTCCAAGTAAAGAACAATACTGATGATGTCACATTATGGAGAAAACAATCATCTGTGCAGATCATGATCTCAATCAGGGCATTTATATCTTTCCCATATTTGTTTCCCTGGAACTGGTTATGTTGCCCAGGCTCTGGGACTCCTGCCTCTGTTAAGAAGCTAAATTCTCCAGAACCATTTCAACTGAGGAAATGACCAATTTAAATAACTGTGTGTACCATCTTGTGGAACAAGCCAGGTTCAGCCAAGAGGACCACCTCCTTTAAAGAGCAATCCATGATTAAAAGGCATGAAATGAACCTGCTCTAAATGGTTCGACCCAGCAGTTAGGTGTCTGGTGATTTTCACTCACAGGCCAGTCGGCAGAATGTTGTTCCTGGACACACAACCTCATGGCCTCACGCCACACCTGAAGCAGCCTCGTCGTGAGCCCCGCTTCTCACCCATCCAGAGTCTAGGAACTCGCTGGTAAAGAAAGACCACCCTGAAACTGATACACTGTATGTTAACTATCCTGGAATTAAAATTAAATTAGATTAAACTTTCGAGAAAAAAAGACCATTCTGTGATCAGTAAGTCAATCACTGCCCAGAAACAAAAGTCACGTGCCACACCTTATCGTATTCCTCATCAAGGAGGAGACCTATAATCCAAGGGCATCCAGAACTCAGGAGCTGAGCGCTACTTTTCCTGCCCTGTTAAATGACAGGAAACCACTCATTGTGTAACGAGTTCAGCAGCAAGCGAGAGCTTTATTCTGGCTACAGGCCTCAAATCATTCCAGAGAACCTCAAATGCTCTTAGGCTCTGACCAGGCCCTCCTGCCGACAGTGACACAAACACAAGGCACACAGGTCAACTCCCAGTTGCCGTTCCACCAACAGCTCTGTGGCAGGGACCCTGCTTTCAGGCAGCAGTATTTAAAGGCATTTTTAAAGGAAGGTGAAATGAATGAATGAATGGTGAAGATGTGTACAAGTGACTGGCACCCTTGTCAGCACCACTGATGGAAGGTTAGAAGAGCACTCTCTAGGCAAAGCCCCCAAAGTGCTATGTCTAAGATTTTCTTCAAAGACCTAAGACAGGGCACCTGGGTGGCTCAGTGGATTAAAGCCTCTGCCTTCGGCTCAGGTCATGATCTCAGGGTCCTGGGATTGAGGCCCACATCGGGCTCCTTGCTCAGCAGGGAGCCTGCTTCCCCCTCTCTCTCTCTGCCTGCCTCTCTGCCTACTTGTAATCTCTCTCTGTCAAAAAAATAAATAAAATCTTTAAAAAAAAAAAAAAAAGACCTAAGACAATGGTAAACATGTCAGAAGGCTCAGCTCACCCAGTTTGGGAAGGAAAATACAGGCTTCTTTTTCCTAAAATAATTCAGAAAAAAGTCAATATTCTGTTTCTTAAAGTCTATAGTTTGGTTTAAGAACTGACTATGTTACATGGATTTCTACTTTGATACCTGAAATTAAAAGAAATTATTTTCATATAATTGCATCTGTAAACTTTGTCTCAATAAAGCTGAAAAAATTGTTTTTATGAATAAACCTTAAAATCCAAACCAACTTACTTTATTACAAAAAACTGGCGGGGCACCCGAGTGGTTCGGTTGGTGTAGCATTCCACTCTTGAATTCAGATCAGGTCATGGTATCAGGGTCGTGAGATCTAGCCCATCAGACTACACGCTGGGTGTGGAGCCTACTTAAGACTCTCTCTATCTCCCTCCCTCTCTCTCTCTTTTTCAAAAAACAAAAAACAATTGTCTAACTTTTTGTGATATATTTAAAAAACCCAAGATAGCTACTTTTCTCTGACAGGTAATCAATTACTTCGACCAAATTCATGTCCACTGGACAAAGTAGTTCAAAGGACTCTCACTGATGGTTTCCATCTGTTTGAAGACTTCCAAAAAGCTATTTTTTTCCATGAGCAGTCCAATCCCCAAAGCCAGTTATGGCGTTCTGTTTGCCAAATCTGTCATAATATGTGTAATATAATGCTGACAATCTATTGTCCAGAAAAATGATAATCCTATTATCAATTCCAATCTCACCATGTCTAGTGAGATAACATCTTGCAGTATCCTGGGGGGAAAATGGCTTAATTCCAAAGTTTCCACATCTATACGACATATACTCTTATTTGCATGGTCTTAATACCGCATAAGTACTAAGGCACCTTAAAATCTAGATGGTTACTAAGTAAAGGTATCGTGAGATGGGTTATTTTTTACTTCTTCTAAGGATACAAATTCATTCAGTAGTAATCATAGGCCCTTCATTTTAATATCATATCATCACTTCTTCACAATGAAAAAATTACAGCTTCTGAGCCATAGAAAATATTAAAATGGTTAGGTTACCACAAGTTACAGTCCGGATGCTCCTTAACTATCCCACAGTTTTTTTTTTTTTCAACATCAATCATTTAAAACAAGTAGCAAATGAATGGCATTTCAATTGCCATCTAGCTATGTTAGTAAATACTTTGATCAAAGCATAGCACTGAATCTAGTGTGCAAACACAAATGTAGGAAAGAAAAGCAAGTAAAGGGGTGCCTGGGTGGCTCAGTCATTAAGTGTCTGCCTTTGGCTCAGGTCATGATCCCAGGGTCCTGGAATTGAGCCTCTAGTGGAGCTCCTTGCTCAACCTGCTTCTCCCTCCCCCCACTCCCCCTGCTTGTGTTCCCTCTCTCGCTGTATCTCTCTCTGTCAAATAAATAAAATCTTTAAGAAAGAAAGAAAGAGAGAGAGAGAAAGAAAAAGAAAGAGAGAGAGAGAGAGAGAGAGAGAGAGAGAGAGAGAAAGAAAGAAAGAAAGAAAGAAAAGCAAGTAAATACCTAGATGTATGGCCGGTGGTGGGGCGGGGGGTGGGGGTGGGGCAGGAAGCCCTGAATATGAAATTGAGAAATTAGGTAACTACTCCCTCTATGAATGGAACTGGGTGTTAAATGCTAAAAATGCCCCCTATACTTCCTCCAGTGAAGCAAAACTAGAAGGAAAAGTTGGGTGATACTGCTTTGAAAAAACAGACTTTCTACTGAATATCACTGAATACACACAGTAGCCTGCCAAGTGACTACTGGTGCAAAGTCATTTGCTAAAAACTACAGTGGTCTAATTCCACATGGAGATGGCTCTTCATAAACTGTCAGAAGAACCCATTTCCAACTAAAATGTATGAACAGTTTCCACCCACTCCCCAGAGGCCACCAATCCTGTCACCATTCAAAAGGACACCGAAGACAAAGATCTTGTTCAAACCAGCAGATGGGGGGAAGCCCCTCTTTCCCTTCCACGTAACACAGATTTCAATGTGTCTACCACATGGCCAAAACAACAGTGGGTGCTACATGTCTTTCGAGATGAGAAACGTTTCCTTTCAGCCCTCAAAGAAGTGACAATCCTACAGGCAGGAAAGCCACCACTCAAACCCATCCTTAGTTCAGGGTATCTTATCCTTGATTAAAATTAACATAGAGAAGACTCATGTAATAAAGACTGGCTTCGTCTACAAATCTAATAAAAAAGACTGTGGCTGGAAGGGTATTGGCTGGGTAGCAATTCTGCTTCCCAGAAGTGAAAGCACAACAACACAGGGGAAACAAAACAAAACAAAACAAAACAAACCTGCTGGATCTCAAATATCATCCCAATATCTGTCTCTACAGAACAGTCCTCCTTCACTAAGGCTTGCACACATCCTTTAGTCTGATAGACACGCCCCATCTATTTAAATGCTAAATAAGAAAAAATGGAAAACTACAATAGCATTCACTGGTGCATATCTCGGCTAGACAACAATTCATCACTCTCACAGTTTAGGGATCCTCAAGTTTGAAGTTCATAGCTCCCAATTTACTGAGGCAAGAGGCTGATGTCCAATTATGCATGTTGTCCTGGCTTTATCCGTTTGCTCAGATGATACGGTGTCAGGTCTGCAGCTCCATTTGAATTTGGTTGGCCAATAACATTACTGATTGTAGCTATCTGTATTTTGTGTGCCATACTGAAGAAATTCAAATTGCACGAAGTCTTTCTTTAATGAGTCACTAGCAGGCAGAGGTGTGTAGAACACAACGAAGACAAGCTACCCCGTGAAACTTGCTGTATTCAAACACCACTCCCACACCACCAGAGCTGTCTGCATGGCATTGATAAACCAGCATTGGGTAAAGTCAGGTATGACTCTGACTACTGTACTTCTACCAGGAAAGAATCATAAACTATTGCTAGTGACTTAGCATCAGAGCCTAACTTACAACACTAATTTTTTAAGTAAGTTGTTCAAAAGTAAGCAAGATCCTGCTTTTTCCATAATGGAAAAGGAAGTATAAAACTGAGGTCATGGCTCAATTGGAACTTTCAACCATAACAGGGACATGTACTCTCTCCAGAATAGCATTCACAGGGTAGGTAGATTTCTATGTGGTGGCTCAGGGTTCCAAAAGAGAGTCTTACTTAACCCACCACCACCCGGGCTTAAGCCATATGAATCAAGAAGTCATCTGAGAAGGGGTTCCTCCAGCCCCAGCTGTTGCAATCCCAGCCATTCTAGGCCCTGATGTCCCAGGTCCCCAGGACCCCAGGGGAGGTCCCAGACATTGTGGAACAGAGAAGAGCCATCCCTGCTTTGGCCTTTCTGAATTCCTGACCCAAAGAATCTACGAACATAATAAAATAACTGATGTTTTATGCTGATAAGATTTGGGCAGGAAGGCTTTTAGGAAACAACCCCTCTCTACTTTTCCCAAACCAGGGCACAGGGCTCAAGAAGTTTATCGGCAGGCCCAAACAAAAAATAAAGCAAAAAAACACGTAAAAAAATAGAGGGCTCCTCTTTAAAGAAACTGAACTGAGGAGAACTGAAGCAGCAGACAAGGAGACACAGGTGTTCCCAAAACGAAAACTGTTAAAATTTTGGCTTTGGGAGGAAGGTGTTAAGAGAGAAGTGTAGGGTACTGAGCTCCCTGCCTGATCACCAGAAAGTGAAGACTGCCCCAACCATATCAAAAGAGAGCCAAGTCAGCCTTCTTGGTTCTTTCATTTTACATCAGAATAGTGAACAAACCTCAACTTGTGAATCTTGCTTCTTTCTAAAACCCTATGGCATCAGTTAAGATACCAACAGGAAATGAGTGGAACCTCAGATTATGATAATTTTGGTTCTATTTACAAAACTGAGGGAAAGAGGGTACAGTAAAGCAGCAGTGGGACTGTCACCCCTCTCCAAGGTCAAAGAGAAAAGAGGAGTAAGTAACCTAATCAAAAAGGCACTTTGAGTCCAAGAATGCTACCTTAAGGGGCACCTGGCTGGCTCAGTCAATACAGCATGTGACTATTGATCTCAGAGTTGTGATTTTGAGCCCTGCTTTGGGTATAGACATTATTTAAAAATAATTTAAATTCCTTAGGGCCCACTTAGGGGTGCCTGGGTGGGTTAGTCGGTTAAGTGGTCAACTCTTAATTTTGGCCTGGGATTGAGCCCCACGTCAGGCTCTGCACTCAGTGGGGAGTCTTCCTGATCTTCTCTCCTTGCTCCCACTCATGTTCGTTCTCTTTCTCTTCCCCAAGTAAATAAATAAAGTCCTTTTAAAATTATAAAAAAATTAAAATCTTAAAAAAAAAAAAAAAGAGAATGCTACCTTGAGAGGAAAACCGACCTTTAGTAGAAGAACACAGCCAGATGATCAAGTTTCCAGCAGAATGCATACACTGACCTCATTCTCCCCACTCTTGTTCATCTTGGTCTCCCTTTTTGGCTAGACCCACCTAGAAGCCATCCGATGGTAGCCTGCCAATGCAATCCACAGAGGCAGAGAGTAGAGGAAAGAAGGGTGGAGAGTGGGTGTAAAGGGACATAGTAGAAAGCATTCTATGTCTCTCAATGAGAAAAATGAAAGGCAATAAGGAACTCCAGGTAGGCGAAAATACAAAAAAAGTCACAGTGCAAATACGAAACCCACTAAAATGCAGCGAAATGTGGTGGGTACAATAAAAAATAACTTATTTAAAATTAATTCTTAAAGAAAAAATATGGTATTGGAACCACAGGAAAGGAATCTAACCACCGTATACCCCTATATGCTGCAATGAAACCTATTTTCAGCTTTTGTCTTTCAAAAATCAACCTATATATAAAGCACTGATGACTAATTTCAGAATGTATATTTTCAATCATAATAACTTCACAGAAAAAGTGTGTTAGGAGAGGAAGAGAAAGGGCAGAAAGGAGAGAATAAAGAGGTACTGTTGAAAGCTAGTGAAACAAGAAATACAAATTTATAAATATTATTGAAAGTTATAAAATAGGAATATGATAACCGCTGTGGGAAGTTTACCTCAGGCTTTAATTGCACAACATGTGAGCACCTTGCCCTGAACAAAGAGCTCAGCAAACATAATGTCTTCTTGTTCTGGTCATTTAAAACTCTACTTAAGCATCAATTCTTATGCTATGTTCTTACTGTCATCTTATTATTTTAAAGATGCAGCTATTGTCAGTAAAGAGATCAAAGTTTTGACAACTTTAAAGGGAACTACTTGATGATTTTCTTCTATGCTTGGGATCTCACTTTTGTATGAACTAAGAAATTGTTGCATTTTGTGACAAAACAAATGAGTTCATGATATGAATTACGAAGCTTTTGCTGTTTCAGTGATTTCCCAATTTAGCCGTCTTGCCTACATAAACACCACCAAGAAAGTAAAATGGTTGCTTGGGCTTCATGAAGATTATACATTTTTGTTGTTGTTAGATTTGGCTAAACAAATTTCTTGAGATCGTGGTTTCTGTAAGAGGGGTCTGGTCTTATATTATGAAATCTCTTCAAAATGGATAAATTCCGGAGCGCCTGGGTGGCTCCGTGGGTTAAGCCTCTGCCTTTGGCTTAGGTCATGATCTCAGGGTCCTGGGATCGAGGCCCGCATCTGCAGGGCAGAGAGCCTGCTTCCCCCTCTCTCTCTCTGCCTGCTTCTCACCCTACTTGTGAACTCTCTGTCAAATAAATAAAATCTTTTTTTAAAAAATGGATAAATTCCTACAACTATATAATATTCCACAACTGAATCAGGAAGAAACAGAAAATTTGAACAGACTGATCACTACCAATGAAAATGAATCAGAAAGCAACTCCCCAAAAAAGTCCAGGACCAGATGGCTTCACATGTTAATACTATCAAACATTTAAAGAAGAGTTAATACCTGTTCTCCAACTGTTCAAAAAGAAAAGATGGAAGAGGAAGAAAAGCTTCCAGATTCATTCTACAAGGCCAGCATTACCCCAATACCAAAATCAGATAAGATAGTACCAAAAAAGAGAACTACAAGCCCATATCTCTGATGAACACAGATTCAAAAATCCTCAAAAAAATATTAGCAAACCAAATCCAACACACATTAAAAGAAATCACTCACCATGATCAAGTGAGATTTAATTAATTAATTAATTAGTTTATTTCAAAAGTGGTTCAATATTCACAAATCAATGTGATACATCACATTAACAAGAAAAGGTAAAAATCATGATCATCACAACATACATCTGTGACAAAAACTCTCAACAAAATAGTTTTAGAGGAAACATATCTTAGCATAATAAAGGCCATCTATGAAAAACCACACCTAACATCATACTCAATGGTGAAAAACAGAGCTTTTGCTCTAAGATCAGGAAGGAGACAAGGATGTCCATTCTCACCACTTCTATTCAACATAGTACTAGAAGTCCTAATCATAGCAATCAGATAAGAAAAAAAAGCATACAAATTGGTAAAGAAGAAGTAAAAGTGTCACTTTTTACAGATGACATGATACTATGCATAGGACACCCTGAAAACTTCATTATGAAACTACCAGAATAAATGCATTAAGTTGTAGGATACAATATTAATATACAGTGGCTCAGTCAGTTAACCGTCTGCCTTCAGCTCAGGTAATGATCTCAGGGTCCTGGGACTGAGCCCCACATCAAGGCTTCCTACTCAGTGGAGAGTCTGTTTCTTCCTCTCCTTCTGCCCCTCCCCTCTGCTCATACACTCATGCTCCCTCTCACTCTCTAATAAATAAAATCAGTTTTTTAAAAAAGAAATCAGTTGCATTTTTATACAATAGTAGCAAAGTAGCAGAGAGAGTAATTAAGAAAATAATTCCACTTAAAATTGTACCAAAAATTAACAATACCTAAGAATAAACTTAACCAAGGAGGTGACAGACCTGTACTCTAAAATCTAGAAAACACTGATGAAAGACATAGAAGATGACACAAACAAATGGAAAGATATCCCATGTACATGGACTGGAAGAACCAATATTATTAACATGCCCACACCATCCAAAGCAATCTACAGATTTAACGCAAAAAATGCCAACACATTTTTCACAAAACTAGAATAATCCTAAAATGTGTATGGAACTGAAAAAGACTCTAAATAACCAAAGCTATCTTGAGAAAAAACAAAGCTGGAGGTATCACAATCCCAGATTTCAAGATATACCACAAAGCTGTAGTAATCAAAACAGTATGGTATTGGCACAAAAACAGACACACAAATCCATGGAACAAAACTGAGAGCCCAGAAATAAACCCACATCTCTACCATCAATTAATCTATGACAAAAGATATACAATGAAGAAGAATACATAACGGAGAAAAGACAGTCTCTTCAACAAATGGTGTTGGGAAAATTGGACAGCTACATGCAGAAGAGTGAAAGTGGACCAGTTTCTAACACTGTACACAAAAATAAATTCAAAATGGATTAAAGACCTAAATGGGAGACATGGAGCCATAAAACTCCTGGAAGAAAACATAGGCAGTAATCTCTTTTACATCAGTCACAGAAACATTTTTCTAAATATATCTCCTCAGGCAAGGGAAACAAACACAGGAATAAACTACCGGGGTGACACAAAACTAAAAACCTTTTACACAGCAAAGGAAACCATCAACAAAACAAAAAGGTAATCTACTGAATGGGAGAAGATACTTGCAAGTGACATATCCAATAAGGAGTTGATACCTAAAATACATAAAGAACTTATGTAATCACACCAAAAAAAATAATCTGATTTAAAAATGAGCAGAGGACCTGAACAGACATTTTCCCAAAGAACACATGCAGATGGCCAACAGATGCATGAAGCTCAACATACCCATCATCCGGGAAATGCAAATTAAAACCACAGTAAGATATCACCTTATAGCATTTAGAATGGCAAAAAACAAAAACAAAAACAAAAACCTGCAAGAAATAACAAGTGTTGGTAAGGATATGGAGAAAAAGGAACCCTAGTTCACTGTTGGTGGGAATTACTTTGGTGTAGCCACTGTGGAAACAGTATGGAGGTTCCTCAAAAAATTAAAAAAAGAATTACCATATGATCCAGTAGTTCCATTACTGGGTATTAACCCCAAGAAAATGAAAATACAAATTCAAAAAGATATATGTACCCCTGTGTTTACTGAAGCATTAGTTACAAGAGCCAAAATATGGAAACAACCCAAATATCCAACCATAGATAAATGGATAAAGAAGAGGTACCATGTATATAATAACAGAACATTACTCAGCCATAAGAAAACAATGAAATCTTGCCATTTGCAACAACAGAGATGGATCCAGAGAGTAAAATGCTCAGTGAAGTAAGTCAGAGAAAGACAAATACCATATAATTTCACTTATGTGAAATTTAAGAAACAAAACAAACGAACAAACAAAGAAAAAAAGAGACACCCCTCCACACCCACATAGACACACACACACAAAAACCAGACTCAAAAACAGAGGACAAACTGGTGGTTGCCAGAGGGGAGGTTAAAAGGGGTTTTGTGAAATGGATAAAAGAGAGTAAGAGTATATTTCTCTTGGTGAGCACTGAGAAATGTATAGAACTGTTGTACACCTGAAACTGTCATAACACTGTTTGTTAATTATACTTCAATTTTTGAAAAAGTCTCTCTATACTTAAGTGAAGTCATTGTGTATTTGACAGTTAATAGGAAGCTTGAGCATAGAAAACACTGCTTGGTGACACATTCTAGTTTGTAGAGCACAGAGCAGTCTGACCCACAAACTGGATGCCAGATGTCCGATGATGAAGTCACAGCTTACAAAGAAGACTTCAAGAAGGTAAATCACTAACCCATCCTGTCTGCACCTGCAGCTCCTCATACTAGAGGGAAACCACAATCAGAATCCACTTTTAACATCTCAAAGATGATTGTTTATAGAAGCACAAAGGAAGTATGCTTGCATTCGTAAATATTACTCTTAAGGGTGTTTTTTTTTAATAACTTGGCTAAGATTGTTTTTACTCAATTAGCTGCCAATATAAAAATCCTTAGTTATAAAATCTTTATTGTTAGCTAATTTTTTCAGATGTCATTAGCTTTCAATTTCATGTTCTTGCTAGAAAGAGAAAACTTCCTTCTTGGTTTGCTTTGCAAAGAAGCAAAACAGACACAGCTTTTTTCAAGTCTCTTGCAATTTTCCTGAGTTTTCTTTGTTAACAAAAATTAAGGTTTGTTTTTTTAAGATCTTACTTATTTGAGAGAGAGAGAGCAAGCACGAGCAAGGGGAGAAGGAGAGGCAGAGGGAGAGGCAGACTCCCCGCTGAGCAAGGAGCCCCATGAAGGACTCAACCCCAGGACCCTGAGACCATGACCTGAGCCGAAGGCAGACGCTTAACCGATTGAGCCACCCAGGTGCCCCCAAAAGTAAGTTTTTAACATCTGATATCTATTTGGCTGTTTGTAATATGGATATATGATGGAGACAAAAGGGAATCATATCAATTAACGCACACAGGAGCACACAAAGAATGGCACAGTAACTTGACTTGTCCTGCCTGGTACCCGCCCCCTGAAATTTATGGTTTCCATTGCTATTTTACATAAAGAATAGTTCATTTAGTCCAAGAACTATAATGTCATTACTTTCTTCTTCAAAGTACAAGTTCAATTTAAGGTATAAAATCAAAAGTAAGCATTTAAGGTTCCAAGGTAACCAAACAGGCAATTCAAATGGTGATCTAACTAACACCGACCGCGAGGAATGGAGAGGAGGTGGCAGAGTAGAGGAGGTAATGTAATGAACAAATCATCACCTCTCACTGCACAATGCTAATAGACGCTGTCAAGAAAAAGTGGTTTGGGTATTAATTAAAACCTCCAGAAGAACTAAAGACAGAGGCAGTTAAATGCTGTAGGCTCTGAGAAGTGGGGCTGGAAATGAGAGAGAGTGGGTGGGAGACTTGCCTTTTCATTTTAAACTGTTTTATACTACCCAGATCATTTTTGCCATGTGTATATACTTAGAGAAATATTATTAACTTGTATAATCATACACACGCAAATATACAATAAAACCCCATAAGACGTTTGGTAGAAACGGAGAAGCTGATTCTAAAATATAAATATGATTGTATTTATACAAAATTCTACAACAGGCAAAGCTATAGTGACAAAACTCAGATCAGAGATGGCCTGGCATCAGGAATTAGGGAGGAGATCAACCACATAGTGGCCCCAGTAAAGTTTCTGGAGTAATAAAAACATTCTATATTTTCATTGTGGTGATGACTGTACAACTATGTATGTGCCCAAACTCGTGGAAATGAGAATGGATGGGTTTTATTATATATAAATTATATTCCAAGTGAACTTGTTGATAAATGTACTAATTGTTTAAGAAACTGGGGTAAGATCCACAATTATAATTCCCTCAGGAGTATATTCCCATACCCGACTTCAGATCTTAGCATTTTTGTGCCAAAGCCAATTTTGCTTCAAGCTCTCACGTCCGTGAACACAACCTAAGAGAGTTGTTCTTCACAACAGAGCCTGTCATACAGGCAAGGGCACGGTACCATCTTGTCATTCGTCTGTGAGGTTTATGGATCAGAACATGGGGAATTTTCTCCAGTACAATAAAGATGAAAGCAGCAAGTGAAATTCTGTGAAGGTTATAGTTTTGTCCTGCAGTCTAAAAACTCTTCTCTCACAGATTTCAGGGGGAGCGGAACAGCACACGCAGCAACATGACAAAGCCATCAGCTCCCAGCTCTGTTTTATTTCTTCGGCACTGCAGAATTTGATTGTTCCCACTTACTTACAGCCCCTTCCTAAGGTATGTTTTGCTGCCAGCTGCCCTTTATTCACTGAACTGTACCAGAGACCAGATCCTATGTAAAGCCTGGGAGCTAGAGCAGTAAGCCAGAGATAAGGGACCTCAGGAAGCTAAAACATGAAGACACAATTTCTTCACCTTGAGAAAAAAACCCTAGTGTTTGTTTAAGAACATGAGGTCAGGGAAAGTGCTGGGTGTTCCTCATTTGCCTTTCCACCCTCTCCGTTCTTTTTCCCCTTGCTCTGAGCCCCTGGAGGCTAAGGTGTATGGAAACCCTCTGGCTTTTTGCTGGGCTTGGCCCATGACGGGCACCATCAGGAGATGGCAAAGGGAAAGAGTGAAGTGAGGCAGCCACTCCTCCAGCTCAGTTCCCTACCAGGATAGGATGCATCCCCTCCACGTAGTTCCCTGAAGCTAATCTCTACAAGTTCTGTAAACACTTCCTCCCTTCAAGCTTCAACCCTAGACGTGGTAATGGCGCCCTACTCTACCTGCACTAAGCCCCGTTCTTCCCTGGACCTTCTCATGACTGTCGTAAACAGTCTATCAGTGCCGCCACAATTACTCATAAGAAAATATCAACTCTTACTTGCCAAGACCTTACAGAAGACTTTAGAGACAAAAAGGGAACTCAAGGATATATTTAAATCCTCTCACTCTTCGAAGTAGAAAACTGAGCAATTAGTAGCCACCACTGGATTGAATCCATTTTGTATATACTGTCCCTGAAATTAAGCTGATGATTTTCTGCTAAAGAAAGATTTAAGTCACATATATTCTTTCTTCTTTAAGCAATTTAACTTAACGATGTTTCAAAATATAGCTCGGTTGGGCAAAACAATCCTCATAAAAAACTGCATAATAGGGGACCCATGAACAGGTGGTTCAGTTGGTTAAGCGTCTGCCTTCGGCTCAGGTCATGATCTCAGGGTCCTGGGATCGAGCCCAGCATCAGGCTCCCTGCTCAGCAGGGACTCTGTTTCTCCCTCTCCCTCTGTTCCTAGCCCCAACTTGTGCGCACACACTCTCTCTTTCTCAAATCAATAAATCTTAAAAAAAAAAAAAAAAAAAAGACTGCATAATGGATAGGGAGCCATTATGATAGGGTACATTCTTTCAGATGTAATTTTATCTCTGGAGACAGCCAGAGAGCTGGATATTTAGACTTCATCATTTGGGGCCGTTGTGGAAAGGTCTTCACTAAATTATGTATATGCATGCCATCAGCCTGTATCAGAAGACCTTTTGAAAAACAGCCTCACAAAACACTCTACCATCTATTTGAGGAATGTTGCTGAGAATGTAGTTCACTACACAAACAGTCTTCCCTTTAGAAGGTATTTTTTTCAAGTCTCAGCCCAAAAGAAACTGTTTGACCTTAATCTCTGGGCCATCATGGATCCTATCACTACCTCAGGAAACGCAGAGGTTGTCAGCCCCATTCCTAGCTCACTTCAAACCTGTGAACAGCATCTTCTAGGAAATGTGTTGTGAGCTGACCCTACTTCTAGCTTTTTTTTTTTCCCACTCCATCTCTTTATGTTTTATCTTTTAATATTTGTGGGCTGTGCTAAATACTGAATGTTTATGTCCCCCCAAAATCCACATGTTAAAACACAATTCCCATAATTCCCAATGTGTACTTGGAAATGGGGCCTTTGCATGGTGATTAGATCATATGGGTGAAGCCCTCAAGGATGGGATTGGTGCCTTATAAAACAGACCTCAAGAGCTCCCCTGCCCCTTCCACAATGTGGGGACACAGCAAGAAGACAGCCATCCATGCACCAGGAAGTGGGCCCTGGCCAGACACCAAATGGGCCAGTGCCGTGATCTTAGATTTTCTAGCCTCCAGAACTGTAAGAAACACATTTCTGTTGCTTATAAACTACCCAGTCTATGGGATTTTGACATAGAAGCCCAAACAGACCAAGACAGGCTGTATCAAATCCTTTCTGAAATAAGGCAGAGATGAAGATAATTTAGAAGAAGCAAAAAATGGGGTGCCTGGATGGCTCAGATGGTTAATCGTCTGCCTTCTGCTCAAGTCGTGATCCCAGGGTCCTGGGATCAAGCCCTGTGTCGGGCTCCCTGCTCAGTGGAGAGTCTGCTTCTTCCTCTGCCTCAACCTACTGCTCTGCCTACCCATGCTCTCTCTCTGTCAAATAAATAATATCATAAAAAAATAGAATAAGCAAAAAAGGCTGAAAATAGTAACATGTTTCTTTCCTCATGAAACTTAACCTTTTTTTTTTTAAGATTTTATTTATTTATTTGAGAGAGAGTACATGAGGGGGTATAGGGAGGAGCAGAGAGAGGGAGAGAGAAGCAGACTCCCTGATAAGCAGGGAGCCCAATGCAGGGCTCGATCCCAGGACCCCTCAATCATGACCTGAGCCCAAAGGCAGATGCTTAACCAACTGAGCCACACACTTATATTAAAAACTCCAGGAGAACCATAAAGAGGGTGCCTGGTGGCTCAGTGGATTAAGCATCCAACTCTTGGTTTCATCTCAGGTCATGATCTCAGGGTCATGAGATCAAGCCCCACATGGGGCTCTGAGCTCAGTGGCAGAATCTACGCATATGTTAATCGAATTGAATAGAAAAAAAAGTTTTACATAAATAAATACATATTTTTTTAAAAAGAAAGAACCATAAAGAAGCCCGAATTGGGATGATAACCTTTATAGCTTATCCTAGAACCAATTCCTTTCTATTTGTTGAAGAGTTTCTTCTCCTTTCACGAGTAAGACCTTGGCCGTATCTGCCTCCTACTCTTCTGCAAATTAGAACACTAATTTCACTTTATTAACCAGAAAAAAAAAAGTGGAACAGATACTAGACTACATTGAACCCACAGAAATCCTCAAGGAAATCAATTCTCTGTGACAGTGTCCAACATGCACATAGCCACAGATGCCCCCGAGTCAGACAGAGACAATTCCTCCAGCAGCCTCAACACCAACGGGAACACTCAGATCCAAGAGGCACAGTCCTGCCAAGGACGATACTGGCTGAGGTTCTCAGTCTGTCAGTGTGTGTGTGTACTATGTGTGTGTCTGTGTGTGCACATGTGTGTGTGTGACCAGGCATGCACGCAAAGAGGGCTATTCTCTATGTTAAAGGCAGTGAGGCTTCTCTGGTCCAGGATGGGGGTGAGGAGCGGAAGCACGAGTGGACCAGGAAACTCTGGGAAGCGATGTGGCAGGTACTCCTATGGAAGACTGTCCGCATTATGACTCCTCATGGGCATTTCCTCCCAGGACATCCCAACCAAAGGATCATCCCCTTGTCTATAGCGCCCTGCCTTCCTGTAAAATTTACTTGCCACAGCAGCACCCACTTACCTAAGAGCCTCCCGCCTCCAGAATTCATATCAACATTGTTAGGTTGAAAGACACCTTTCCCAGTAAAGTAGCTACCTAAACTGTAGGTGCTCAAAATATTTCTGTAACGTTTGAACAAGTTTACATAATTTAAGAAGGAAAACATTTTAAAAATAAAAGCAACCATTTTTCTTTTGTATGTGTTATCCTGGGAACATATTCGACAGCTCAGAAGGTTCTTAAAATGTACACCCAAGGGGCGGCCAGGTCGCTTGTTCAGTTAAGCGGCCGGCTCTTGATTTCGGCTCAGGTAATGATCTCAGGGTTGTGGGATCAAGCCCCAAGTCAGGCTCCACCCTCATCGGGCAGTCTGCTTGAGGATTCTCTCTCTTCCTCTCCCTCTGCCCCTCCCGCTCTGCTTGTGCTCCTTCTCTCTCTCTAACAAACAAATCTTTCTTTAAAAAATGTACATTCATATCATCTCAGTGATATAAAGCAAACAGGCACACCAGAAATGGCTCTATTAATAAAACAAAACAAAATATAAGTGAGTATATAAGGTAGGGCTCTGAGGTAAAGCCGGAAAGAGGTGAGAAAGTCCTACCGAGTGACAGAAGTTTGATAAAGTCCTTCTGAGCTTGTTAGAAAGGCAGTACCTCAGGCCTTGCGCACAATACACTGAATCCCAGCCCACATCTAAAAGGACCCCAGCTGATTTGTAGGCCTCTGCAAGGTCTAATGCCCCTGAAGTTCCAATATTCTATCAGTGAACATATAAATTAGGAGGGACTAATAGAAACAAGGGGTCTCAGCAATTTATAGTAAAGTGAAAATGAGGTTTTGATATTCTGGGGAGGTGATTTTTCTCCTCTCATCTCATTTACAAACCCCTACAACCCACAAAAGCCCCATCACTAACCTGAACTTAAACAGCTCACCAATGTGACCCTTCATGTACTAAGAACTCAGCACTTCTAATATACGATGACAATCTAAACTCTGCTCTTTCCCAAATTCATACCAAGGAATTCCCACAAAACAGAGTTAGAAACTACCGTGATGAAGGACATACTGGCCGGCTGGCCAGCCAGTCAAACCATGGGGGAGAAAAACCTCGCCCGGAGGTAGGAAGAGCCAACAACAAATAGGTACCCAGAATGCCAGGGAACTCAGAGCTTGGGCTGGTGGAGGGGGAAAGTGGGGGCACCCCACAGGTACAGTCCCCGTGTCCAGGGAACAAAGCAGTGGCTCTCAACAACCCCCAGCCGGCCCCCAGCCAGCTTCCCCCTGGACTGACAGCCCGGCTCGGTAACAGAGGGCCGCTGCCATGAAGAGCTCCTACTGTAGGCCAGCTAAAGGGGTGGGGGGCGGAGGCCCCCAGAGGACAGGAAGCCCCAGCCTCACAACTCCTTTGGCCCGGCAATGGGGGTCCTGACCACCTTAGGCTGGAGGTCCCTCCCCGCTACCCCCGTGGCCAGCATGGCAGTGGAGTCTCGGGGCTCCAAGAATCGGCTCTGAGTTGGCCATGAAACTGGGTGTGAGGGGGCTCCCTGACTTCCCACAGAACACGGAAATCAAGCCACTACTCCACAACACATTGTGCCTCTGTGCAAGTTAGAAAATGGGTCTCCAGTGGGGCAGAAAAAGAAAAAACCGGGTGGCTCAGTGGGTTAAAGCCTCTGCCTTCGGCTCAGGTCATGATCCCAGGGTCCTGGGATCAGAGGCCCACATCCGGCTGTCTGCTCAGCGGGGAGCCTGCTTCCTCCTCTCTCTTCTCTCTCTGCCTGCCTCTCTGCCTACTTGTAATCTCTCTCTCTCTCTCTCTCTCTCTCTCTCTCTCTCTCTCTCTCTCGCTGTGTCAAATAAATAAATAAAATCTTTACAAAAAGAAAAGAAAAAGAAAAAAACTCTGGAACTTAAAGTAGTAAAAGGACTCCTTTGGGTGACGGGACCCTGGGCTGAACAAACGGAATACACCCGTGTGCTAAGAAAATGGCCCTCTTTTCTCCAGAGGACACAGTTCCTCTCAACCCCCAGCATCCACATGTGTGCAGCATTTCTATACAAAACCATATATACAACCCTCCCGACCCTGGCAGCTTCTATGGTGGGAGAGAAGAGAAAGGAGGAGTACAGAGGCATAGGAATCCCAGAATCTAATAAACAGTCTGGACAGAGAACACTCCAGAAGAAAGGAACAACTCCCAGTGGAGTCGTCCATCCCTCTCATCTCATTATAACCCTTATTGTAATTGTATTTTTTCACAAAATGATGATAGTGAGTTTTATAAATTGACTGATGGCATGATTAACTACAGGATAACCGTACTGTATCGTGTCAGCGGTAATGGCATACATTTCTAAATGCATGAATATAATAAAGTCCATGCTTCACAAATGGAGCTGTTTATTGCAGCGTGGGAGGGGAAGGAGGTAACTGTTCCACACACGGTCCATTCTCCAGGCCTCATTTGCTAACATGATGGGGCACTTTATGAAAACATTTTTTCACCACTCTACAGTAATAGCCCCAAACTGCAAGCACATTATTAGTTGTTGCAATGATAAAGTTTGCTCTAACACAGAATTTCACACAGAGGAGTTTTTAAGGAACCCCAGCTACAGTAGAATGTCTACGCTAAAAATGGATGCACAGAAATGGGCAAAATCATGAAAAACATTTCCATAAGTGTGTGTTTGGCTCCATTCTTTCAACAGTATCTTTAGGCTAGACTTCATGCAGCAGACTTAATCTGATTTTGAGTATCAACACACGATAAGGGAGTTCTTTCTTTTAAAAAAGAATAACAGTAACAATGTTCCACTTTCTAGTTCAAAATTAATGTCACCTTTTTTCGAATGCCTGTAATTTAATAAGTCAATTTTATAATCATCAGAGTAAATTATGTATGCAAAAACTACACATATTTTGTTTTACTTTTTTGTGTATGTATGCACAAATGACACATAACGGTTAATACTTATCAAGCACTTGTTATGCGCTGGGCACTGTAACTGTTTTACATACTCCTGTCACCACGCAAGACTAACATTTTTTTTTTTTTTTTGCCCCAAGGGTACAAGTCTGTGAATGATCAGGCTTACATATTTCACAGCACTCACCATAGCACACACCCTCCCCAATGTCCATCACCCAGCAACCCTATCCCTACCCTCCCACCCCCAGTAACCCTCACTTTATTTCATGAGATTAAGAGTCTCTTATGGTTTGTCTCCTTCCCGATCCCATCTTGTTTTTTTCTCTCCCTACCCGCAACGACCCCCTGCCCTGCCCCTCAAATTCCTCGTATCAGAGAGATCATATGATAATTGTCTTTCTCTGATCGACTTATCTCACTTAGCATAATACCATCCACATCATTGCAAACGGCAAGATTTCGTTTCATTTGATGGCTGCATAGTATTCCATTGTATATATATACTACATCTTCTTTATCCATTCATCTGTTGATGGACATTTAGTTTTTTTCCATAGTTTGGCTATTGTGGACATTGCTGCTATAAACATCCGGGTGCACGTGCCCCTTTGGATCACTACATTTGTATCTTTAGGGTAAAATACACAGTAGTGAGATTGCTGGGTGGTAGGGTAGCTCAATTTTCAACTCTCTGAGGAACCTCCATACTGTTTTCCAGAGTGGCTGCACCAGCTTGCATTCCCACCAACAGTGTAGGAAGGTTCCTCTTTCTCCACATCCTCGCCAACATCTGTCGTTTCCTGACTTGTTAATTTTAGCCATTCTGCTTGGTGTGAGGTGGTATCTCACTGTGGTTTTGATTTGTATTTCCCCGATGCTGAGTGATAGATATTGAGCATTTTCTCATGTGTCCATTGGCCATTTGGATGTCTTCTTTGGAGAAATGTCTGTTCATGTCTTCTGCCCACTTCTTGACTGGGTTATTTGTTCTATGTGTGTTGAGTTTGGTAAGTTCTTTATAGATTTTGGATATAAGCCCTTTATCTGATATGTCATTTGCAAATATCTTCTCCCATTCTGTCAGTTGTCTTTTGGTTTTGTTGACTATTTTCCTTGCTGTGCAAAAGATTTGGATCTTGATGAAGTACCAATAGTTCATTTTTGCCCTTGCTTCCCTTGCCTTTGGTGATGTTCCTAGGAAGAAGTTGCTGCGGCTGAGGTCGAAGAGGTTGCTGCTTGTGTTCTCCTCAAAGATTTTGATGGATTCCTGTCTCACATTGAGGTCTTTCATCCATTTCGAGTCTATTTTTGTGTGTGGTGTAAGGAAATGATCCAGTTTCATTCTTCTGCATGTGGCTGTCCAATTTTCCCAACCCCATTTGTTAAAGAGACTGTCTTTTTTCCATTGGACATTCTTTCCTAAGACTAACATTTAACAACAACCTTCAAAGAATGATAGTAAGAACTCAGGGTAATTTGAAAGAAAAAATAAGTTCTTAGCTAAAAGGACTTCATAGATGAATTAAAGAGACAAAAATATATACATAAAATGCATTCATTTCAAGGCGACTTTTTTTTCTTTTTGACAGAGAGAGAGATCACAAGTAGGCAGAGAGGCAGGCAGAAAGAGAGGAGGAAGCAGGCTCCCCGCCGAGCAGAGAGCCCGCTGCGGGGCTCGATCCCAGGACCCTGAGATCATGACCTGAGCCAAACGCAGAGGCTTTAACCACTGATCCACCCAGGCACCCTTCAAGGCAACTTCTAAATAGAGATGATAATGTGGTATGAACGAAATAAAAGAAAAGATAACAGATCTAATGGGAAGAGTCATAGATGTGATCCCTAATCCCTAAGCTCTCTGAGGCAACACTTCCCGGGCTGGCAGAGTAACGGTGTAAGGAAACTTCACACTGGAATCGAAAACAAGCAAAAAGGAACAGAGAGATGGAGATGGCAGCTGAAGAACAGAAGGTATGTCACGAAATATTTCAAGTCACAGGAAACTGTGATGAGCTATTTCACGGTGGTTTTCTTTAACCAAGAATCTACATTTTACACTTAGCACTATCACTATTCTGGCTTTCTTCTCCTTTCATCTCAACATTCCGGGCAACCTTCTAAGTGTTAAGTGGAAACCATTTCTCCACGTTCCCTCCCTGGTCTGTCTCTTACCAGTGTGCAATGATGTGCTCAACAACAAACTAGCACAGTAAATGAGTGATAATCACCCACCACTTATTTCCAAAATTGCCTGCGTGAAGCCTAAATGAGCTTTGCATTCAAATAACTTAGACTACTTGCCTATTTATTTTAAAAGACGATGGAAAGACTTACACTCAACCAATACATTTTATTTGGAGAACCCCCAGCCAAGCAGATGTTCACCCTGGGGTGAGCTTTGGTTCCTGTCCCCAAGGACTTTTTTTTTTTTAAAGATTTTATTTATTCATTTGACAAAGAGAGATTACAAGTAGGCAGAGAAACAGGCAGAGAAAGAGGGGGAAGCAGGCTCCCTGCTCAGCAGGGAGCCTGATGCGGGTCTCAACCCCAGGACCCTGAGATCATGACCTGAGCTGAAGGCAGAGACTTTAACCCACTGAGCCACCCAGGCGCCCCCCAAGGACTTTTTAATCCAGGAGAAATTGAGTCTACACAATGCCTGGTATGCAGTGGCCCTTAGTAAATGGGAGCTTCCATTTCTTGGACATCAGAGCTGAGCAGGGGGCAATGAAGAAAAGACAAGGGTGCCTGGGCGACTAGTTGGTTGAGCAGCCAACACTTTATGTCTGCTCAGGTCGTGATCTCAAGGTTGTGGGATCGAGCCCTGAGTCAGGCTTCACATTCAGCACAGAGTCTGCCTGAGATTCTCTCTCTCCCTCTGCCTCTGTCCCTGCCCCTTTCCCCACATGTGCTCTCTTTCTTTTAAAACCTTTCTAAAAAAAAAAAAAAAAAAACCTTTCTAAAAAGCAGCAGCAGCAGCAAAAGGACAAGTACATAAGGTCATAATAATTGAGAGAGCTGACAAGCACTGGACAGGGACCCGGGAAGGGTGTGGCAAACTCCCTGGAGGGGCGTCAGGCAGATGATCTATAGAAGAGGTGCTCATCTGGCAGAAATAGGAAGCTGGAGAGCATTTCACGTGGAGAAAACAGCAAAGCACACGGCCTGTTAAGAAATGAACTATGTGGGGCGCCTGGGTGGCTCAGCTGGTTAAGCATCTGCCTTTGGCTCAGGTCATGGGTCCCGGGATCGAGCCCCACATCAAGCTCCTTGCTCAACAGGGACCCTGCTTCTCCCACTCCCTCGGCCCCTCTCCCTGCTCGTGCACTCTCTCACTTGCTCTCTCTCTCAAGTAAATAAATAAAATCTTTAAAAAAGGGGGGGTGTACTACAGCACAATAAGATATTTTTTAAAAAAAAGAAAAGAAAAGAAAAAAGAAATGAACTATGTCTGGGGCCCAGCTGGGGGAGAGAGGGAGTGACTGGGCCAGACCACAAAGGGCTCAGGTGTCCTGTGAAGAGGGCAGGACTTTCTAGCAGCTACAGACATGATTGTTAGCCAGTAACAGACATTAAGCAGGAAAATAACCTGGTCCTACTAATTTAGAGAGACAGGTGTAATGGCAACGTGGAGGATAGAATGGAAATAGGTGTGGAGGCCCCTCGAAGATAACCGAGGTAAGGCGAGGGTCTGATTTCAAACACTGATGAGCAAGATAGAAGACTGGACCTTAACGAATACTGATTTCCCCCTGCAAAATGTCGCTGAAGCTCCCAAGTTAAAGACTGTTGGATTTCCTGTGTCCCAAAAGCATCTGTCATGGAGCAGTTCAGACTACAACCTTTTGAATACAGGGACTAATTAATAATTCTACCATCCAGAACGCTCCTCTCCTACCTTCCTTCTCTCAATAAACATCCACCGGGCACTAGCTACACATCCCGTCCTGGTAGCTAGGGATCCAACAGCAGGAAGACAGCTGTGGTAGTTAAGGAGCTCAGAGTTGAGTAGAAGACAGACAGATACATAGATAATGACCCCAATGCCAGACGATGCTGTATCAGGTGTGTATGAGGTGGTTAAGTGCACAGAGGAGGATCGCAAAGTATCTGGTTGGGATGGAGAAAGTAACAACGGACTCCATTAATGTTTTCATACTCTAAAGGAACTATCACCAATTTCTGATGATATACACATTGCCGGTGACGTTTCCCATTAACTTAGCTGAAGCTATACATAAATTGTTTAAAATATCTGTCAGAAGAGATCACATAACAGATTCTATGAAATTCTGTTTAATGTTGTGAACGTTAAAGGTAAAACCCATTTGGAGAGTCCTGCTTGCCAGCCACGGCTCACCTATCAACTACTGCGATGAAAGTCATCTTCTTACTTTTCTAAGTTTCCACTGTTAAACTGATTCTTAGCATTGCTTTTCACCATGGAAGTAAACAAAATGCAAATATCCCAAGACCTGCTGGGGTCAAGCACACACATTCCTGCCACAATAAAAACCTTGGGTATTTTTTACATAGCAATCTCTTCACACTTCTTGCCACAGCTTAGTCCACTTTCCAACAATTTTCCATTAGGAGGCAGGAGTGCCCATGGTACTCCACCCGCTCCACATCCTTCCTGTACTGGGTCACTTAAAAATAACCAGCCACGAAGCATTTTAAAATTTCAGCAAATTATTTTAGTGAAAAAAACACTGGCCATCACACTTGTGGTGAGGTGGAGAACCCAGGGGAGACCTCAAAAGGTTTTCTAATAAGAACTTTATCCTCTAGAGAGTACAAATGTCTTTACTCGCTACCAATGACCACTTACCTTATTACTAGAACACTCTGTTTGCAGTATGTGACCAATCTGAGGGAAAATGCTTTTTATCTAATGTCTCACATTATGTGACAATGAAATCTATTTTTATGAATTCCCATGCCACATAAATATGTTCACTTAGAAATCTGAGCTTTTCTTGTTTCCAAGGAGCTATTCCGTACATCAGTTACACTGTGGTTAAATAATTATTTTGACTAATTATATAAGTCTTCTGTGGAGAATTAGACCATATAAATAGGCATGAAGAAAATGAAAACAACCCCCAATTCCCCCAAAGAGAATCAGTATAAAGCAGTAAAACCTGTTTTCTTTTTCTCCAAATTTTCAAAGTATAAGTTCATATATTTCTCTCTAAAATGCTCACTGTCTGGGGAGCCTGGGTGGCTCAGTCTGTGAAGCGTCCAACTCTCGATTTCAGCTCAGGTCATGATCTCGGGGGTCATGAGATTGAGTCCCGAGTCGGTCTCTGACCTGGGTGTGAGGCCTGCTTAAGATTTTCCCTCTCCCTCTGCCCCTGCTCCCCCTCCCTCTCACCCACCCCTAACTCATCTGCACATGCGTGTGCTCTCTCTCTCTCTCTCTCTCACTAAAAAAAGAATTCTCGGGGCACCTGGGTGGCTCAGTGGGTTAAAGCCTCTGCCTTTGGCTCGGGTCATGATCTTGGGGTCCTGGGATCAAGCCCCACGTCGGGCTTCCTGCTCAGCAGGGAGCCTGCTTTCTCCTCTCTCTCTGCCTGCCTCTCTGCCTACTTGTGATCTCTCTCTCTCTCTCTGTCAAATAAATAAATGAAACCTTTAAAAAAAAAAAGAATTCTCTGATTTTGGGCAGCACACTTGAAATCAGTAATATGGGCAATATGAATGGGCAGGTCTAATGTTTAACAAGGTCTCCCTCTCCCTCTGTCCCTCCCCACCAACCCGCTCAGTCACGAGTTCTCTTTCTCTCTCGAAAAAATTAAATAAAACACTTGTTGTGTATAAAACTGTTTACTAACTCATTGCCATCATCTATATTGGCAAAATAATTATGTAGATATTCCATAATTTAGGTAATTAATCTTTATAGTTAAACATCAAGGTGGTTCCTAACTTCTCATTCTTAAAGGCAACATCATCGTGAGCAGACTTACATGCCCATCTTTGAGCACTCATTCAGTTGTTTCCTTAAGACAGAATCCGAGAAGTGGATTTGCTGAATCACATTAGACATAAGGTCATGATTTTTACATCACAGGAAATACATAGCTCGCAGACTGTTTACAACATACCAAATGAGAATAATAAAGGAATCCCTGATTTCGAATAAAACATAAAAAATAAATATATCTTAAATGACAGATGTTGGCAAGGATGCGGAGAAAGGGGAACCCTCCTACACTGTTGGTGGGAATGCAAGCTGGTGCAGCCACTCTGGAAAACAGTATGGAGGTTCCTCAGAAAGTTGAAAATAGAGCTACCCTACGACCCAGCAATTGCACTACTGGGTATTTACCCTAAAGATACAAATGTAGTGATCCGAAGGGGCACGTGCACCCAAATGTTTATAGCTGCCATCACTGTAACGTGAAACCCAGCTAGCCCTTGTCTCCTCCTAAAACCCAGGTCAGCACAACTTAGGCAAGTGGCTTGAACGGGCCAGACTCAGTGATGAGATTTCCTAGACAGAGATTCAACCATTTGGTGCATTTGCCACAGTGAAGACCCCAGTGTGCTGGCGGCAACCAAAGTGGCCAGCGGGGGTAGAGGGGCCCGGGAGGGCGCTGAACTTGGTTTCTGCAGATCACGGTGCCAGCCTATGTTGGTTCTAGAAATAAACTATCCAGGAAGGGAAGATTCACAATGCCATTTGTACAGTGAAGATTCTGAGAAATCCTGCTTCCCTTGGGGTAACTCAGCCCCTCCCAATACTTTTTTGGAGGGAACCCATTTTAACAAGTGACAAACATCAAGGCACACAAATGGATTGGAGTGTCTTCTAAGAGACACTCTCTGAGTGGCTCACTTTGAGAGACACTGCTCTAAGCTAATTTTGTAAAGCCCCATTTGACATCAGGAAAGTTTCCCATGGTAAACCTTAATAATAGGACCAAATTCTTAGGTTCCTTCTCAGATTCCTGTCTTTCCTTGTTCCATTTTCCCCAAACAACACGCCGGATTATTTTTTCAACATATTTCTGCTTCTCCACTCTCATACTCATGTCCCTCCAAGGCTCTCTACGATGCACAAGACAATGTACGTGGTCTGCACCGTCTGTCTGTCCGGTCTTGCCCAAATGTTACTTCCAACCTGGATCTAAATGTCCCCAACCGAAGCCAAAATGAGGCTAGTGCTTCCTTCTTACCAGTTAAACTCGGTTTCTCTGTCATGGACCACAGACCTCAGATGTTCCTGAAACCCTGCCTGACCACAAAGCCAAAAAGTTCTTCCTTGCTCCCTAAGCCCGTACAGCCTTTACTAAGCCTCACGCTTCATCAGAGAACTCCTTCAAACACGCTACCCCATCTCCTCCCTCAAAAAGCACTTTGAGGACCACAGAGACTATACCTTAAACCTCCTGCACGGCCTCATGCAGTGCTTTGTAGCAACGACTCAAACTTGCTTAGCAAAGAAATGAAGGAATGAAGTGTTCAGGCTTTACTGAAGGGGGATCTGGCTTGTGAGCACATTCAAGCTTCCCCGATACATATATTCAAAGGTTAGGATAGGATATGCACATGTCCGGAGGTTAGGATATATATTCAAACCTTTACGGACAGAAAAGCCACACTAATCCCTTCCTGATTTATCATTTTGGGGCAGGAGCCATATCACCGAAGGACTCCACTGCTAGTGAATTAATTTCATGGTCAAACTTCTATTTCCTTTAAAAAGACACTTTATCCTCTGCATATTGTTCTCTAAAGACAAATGTAATGCACTGTAATTTTCCCAGCGAGACTACATGTTTTGCTTTTTAGAAAGCACTTTTTAGTATGAGAAAGGAATGGTTGGGAATACCCCCTGAAGAGAATATTACTTACTAAAGCACCACACACAAACACACACACACAAACACACACACACACACACACACACACACACACACACACACACACACACACTCTCTCTCTCTCTCTCTCTCTCTCTCTCTCTCTCTCTCTCACGAGTCTCAGCATCGAAAAACAACCCGTCTTGTAATAAAGTCTCTTTCCATCTCAGTTGTACCACGTGCACCGCTGAGAACACCACTGAAGAGTCTAACCAGCACTGTGTAAGTTTTTTCAAAGTTATCAGGAAGGGCAGGGACTATAATTTCCAGAGAAAATCACAACCCCGTGGCCTGAAGACCCAAATGCTCTTACAGGACTATAGAGATAGAATATTTTAAATCAAGATTGTCTCAGAAAACTTGAAGTCATACTATGGTATCTACTGAGCAATGAGAAGCCAGACAGTATTATCACTAATGACAACAAGTCTTAGCAAAGTCTAAATTGGAAGGTCTCCCTTCTTACGGGGACTGTGTAACTAGTGTTGGCGTATTGGGACTACAGTTACATGACGGATATATAAATAGACAGCTCCAAAACTTTAAGTGACTTTTAGACAAATGTGCAAAAGAGATTACAAGGTATCTGGAAAATGCTTGTCTGGATTTTACTGTGATGTCATTAGCAGCAATCCTGAGGAATTTGAGAACTGGACTCACAGGGTGTGGGAAAAAGTAGACTCTCTGGAAGCTTCTTAATTTGCTACCCAACAGGACTGCCAAGTGAAAAGCCAATAGAGCTTTCTCTTTTACTCAAAGTGACAGAGAGTCTCCAAACAAACCTGCCTTCCAGGACCCTAAAATAATCGTCAAATAAAATGTTTTACCCAAATACCAAGACCAGAAAACTCATTTATTGAAATTCACAACAGGGTTAAATTTTAAAACAGAGGGAGGACATAAGAAATTCAGTAATAGTCTTCCAGGAGTTCTGTCTGTGAGCCAAAATTACTCTCATTACCGAAAGCCACAGGAAGAGCCACGATGGGGGAGCGCAGGTCGGCCCCCAAGGATTCAGTGCTCTCTCTCACGGGGAAGGTTAACAATATCCCGAACGGGGCAAGGCAGCTGTTAGCAACAGTAAAGGTAGGAAAGAATCAGTATCCTAACCTTCAGTTGTTTTGTTTTGGTCTTCCTAAATCACAAAAGGTAACACAATCAAATTTAAAGATCAGTGAAAATTTGCCATTCTCTAACCCCAATGAACGAATACGAAAAATGAAAACCCATTGCCAAAAGAATAATGTTGTAGTTGCATGAAGAAGTGTGTTGTATGAATTTTACTGACCCAAGATCTTGTGGCCCAAAGGGGCTGCAGGAAAAGATTGAAAACCAACCAAGGTAAAGATGAGTTGATAGTAACATCTGCCATCTTTCAAGCAGATTTTTTTTTAGAGTAAATACTTCGAAAGCCAAAAACTGAGCTCTCTCCACTTTATTACATGGTCACCATATGCCCTATATTTATATTTAATTATTATCAAAAGGTCAAGGGCTCACAGTATATGATACCACATAGACATCCATATACCTCCATGCTCTTGCAAATATGCACACAGCAAAGACCTTTGAAAACACAAATAAATGCCAAATATCTTAGCCTGGAAGCCATCACTTTTTTTCCTTATCTTTCCTTTTTTTTTTTTCTTTTTACTTCTATGATGGTATTGTAAAATGCAACATAAGTTAGTAAAAGTTTGTAGGAACAGAACTACCACATTAATCAAATGTGCACATTGACTGAAAACATATCCTGATTTCAGAAAATAAAAAACATAATCCAAGTCTGATCAATGGAACAGAGCAATTTTGGGCATTTCTACTTTGTGCATTCAAATGGAGCTCATTGATCATGGTCCCAGGCACTCTGACTGATCATAACAAATACTATCCCTAGGGAGAGTAAATTCCACCCAAAAGCATTCAGAGTCTAGTTTTATTCCCAAAAATTAGACCACCATATTTGGCCATATTTATTTCTGCATTTTATTCACAGATGAGATCGTACTTTCATTCCAGAAATTTATGTTTCATATTGGGTTTTCAACCAGTTACCAAACCACCTTGAAATGCAGAGAACGGATTTTCATTAAGATGGAGAACTTGGGGGAAAATACCCTTATCACGGTGGTTAAAAGGACTCTCCCTTCTTGCTTTTTTGTTCATTTGTTTGCATGTGTCTCCACCCGCCTTGACAGTTTATTCACAAATGTCACGCTGACGGTCACTGCAATATTACTTAAAATTGCAAACCAAAACTCTATATTAAAACAACCTAAATACCCGACAGAAGGAAAATGTTATCTGTGTGACAGAAAGAATGTTGTATAGTCATTAAAAATGTTTTCGGGGCGTNATACCCGACAGAAGGAAAATGTTATCTGTGTGACAGAAAGAATGTTGTATAGTCATTAAAAACGTTTTCGGGGCGTCTGGGTGGCTCAGTGGGTTAAAGCCTCTGCCTTCGGCCCAGGTCATGATCCCAGGGTCCTGGGATCGAGCCCTTCATCGGGCTCTCTGCTCAGCAGGAAGCCTGCTTCCTCCTCTCTCTGCCTGCCTCTCTGCCTACTTGTAATNTAAATAAATAAATAAAATTTTAAAAAATAATGTTTTCAAAGACTATATACTGGCAAACAAAATACTCACAATACAATGTCCACTTTTAAAAATCAGGATCTTGTGTGTCAACTACACTTCAATAAAAAATAAATCAGGATCCAAAACTCTACATCCCAAATATGCCCCACTTAAAAAATGTCTATTATATTATATAGGGGTGCCTGGGTGGCTCAGTCAGTTAGGCATCAGACTCTTAATTTCAGTTCAGGTCATGATCTCAGGGTTATGAGATCAAGCCCCGTGATGGGCTCCATGATGGGTGTGGAGCCTACCTGAGATTCTCCCTTTCCCTCTCCCTCTGTCCCTCCACCCACTAAATAATAATAATAATAATAATAATGTCTACTATTGATATGCATGCACAGAAAAGTCCTTGAAGGAACTCTTCCAACAACATAGTTTTCTCTGAGGGATAGGATTTCAGGATACTTTAACTTTCTTATTTTATAATTCACTTTGATTTTTCAAATTTTACACAGTAACCATTATAGTCCTTTTTTGAAAATAAGTTTAAAATTTAATAATGTGTCTACACAATGGTGCCAGAACAACCAATCCCTTCTAATATAACTCATGAAATCAGAAAATATACACTATCTATAGCCACTCACTGATTTCCTTCTCCCCCAACTTTAGTGAGATGTAATTGACAAATAACACGGTATATGTTTGAAGTATACGAAGTGATGACGTGATACACTATATGTTGTGAAAAGATTACCATGATAAGGTTAATAAATCTATCACTTCACAAAGTTACCTGTCTGTGTGCAGTGAGAACATTTAAGATTTATTCTCTTAGCAAATTTCAATTATACAATATAGTATTATTAACTACAGTCACCATGCTATACATATTAGATCCCAGAAACATTGTTTTTATAAATAAAAAACTGCTTTAAAAAAATGTTCTGTTGGGGCACCTGAGTGGCTCAGTGGGTTAAAGTCTCTGCCTTCAGCTCAGGTCATGATCTCAGGATCCTGGGATGGAGCCCGGAATTGGGCTCTCTGCTCAGCGGGGAGCCTGCTTCCTCCCCTCTCTCTGCCTGCCTCTCAGCCTACTTGTGATCTCTCTCTCCCTGTCAAATAAATAAATAAAATCTTTTTTTAAAAAAATGTTCTGTTAACATGGCAGTTTATAGCAAAAAGGAGAAAAAGGAGTAAGTTGTGGATTTATTTACCTTTCAGTATACATTCTCTGTATAAAAGAGAGATTAAACATTCTCTCTATAAGAAAAAAACATTTTTTGAATCTTTAAAGCACAAATATCAATTTACATCTTTCTTCTGAAAAAAAAATACCTACTAATCTCACTCTCACATATTTAATATTTATTATAGTCAAAAGGATCCCTACAACAGAAAGGTTTTAAATGTCAAAGAAAAACCTCTTCACTCATCTATCCTTATAGGTAATATTCTACATTTAGAGTAATCTTCCAACTATTTCTCAAGGAATTTGTCATCCACTAAATATTGTCCATAGAAATTTAAAACCTTGGACTCATAAAGATGCCTAAAAACTAGGCAGAAAAGTTATCCGGTTCGCATAAAACGAACAGAATATCATCTGTAGTAATCAAACTTTCAACTAATTTGTTGTTTAAAATGCCCTCATTTACATGAAAAAATGTAACTGTGAAAAACTTTACCATTCTTATACCATTTTAGTCTACAAAATACTTTTCACCATTATCTCAATTAATTTAATACTGCTACTTTCTTTACAAAGTAGGAATTATCACACCCATTTTCCAGGTAAGAAAATGACTAAGCTTGAGAATCCACAGCTTGTTAAAGGTGGATCTAGAACTTGAACTCAAGAACTTTGCTTCAAGGTACTGTGCATTCTGTACCATTCAGCCAGATGGAAAGCCATCTTGCTTTTGAAGATGGATTGCATCTTCAGTGCTATAAGACAAAGACATGGCAGGTGAACAGGAAGGGGGATGGTCTCACTCAAACTGGCATGCTAAAAATAAACTTTAATTTTTTTAACTGAAGTATACACAACTTACAGTATTATGTTTTCAGATATAAAATACAATGATTCAACAATTGTATATATTACTCAGTGGTCATCAACAAAAATGTTCTCTTAATCCTTTTTACCTATTGCACCCATCCCCCACCCACTCCTCTCTGGCGATCACCAGTTTGTTCTGTGCATTTACAAATCTGGTGGGTTTTTTTGTTTTTTTGTTTTTTCTCTTTTTTTCCTTGTTTGTTAGTTTGTTTAGTTTATTAAAATCCACATCTGAATGAAATCCTATGGTATTTGTCTTTCCCTGAGCGATTTATTTCCCTTAGTATTATACCTTCTAAATCCATCCATATTGTTGGAAATGGCAAGATCTCATTCTTTTTTATGGTTGACTAAATATACCATATTTTCTTTACCATTCATCTGTGGATGGACACTTGGGTTGTTTCCATATCCTGGTTATTGTAAGTAATGCAGCAATAAACACAGAAGTACATATATCTTTTCAAATTAGTGTTTTCATTTTCTCTGGATAAATACCCAGAAGTAGGATTACGAGGTCATATAATTCTATTTTTAATTTTGCAGGAACCTCTTAAAGGTTTTCCAAAGTGGATATACCAATTTGCATTCCCACCAACAATGCACAAGAGCTCCTTTTTCTCCATATCTTCACCAACACTTGGTACTTCTTGCATTTTTGCTTTTAAGCTTTTTAAGAGGTATAAGGTGATATCTCACTGTGGTTTTAATTTGCATTGCCCTGATGATTAGTAATGCTGAGCATTATTTCATGTGTCTGTTGACCATCAGTATATCTACTTTGGAAACATGTCTATTCAGATCTTCTGCCCATTTTTTAATCATATTGTTCCTTTTTTTGGCACTGAGTTGTATAAGTTCTTTATATATTTTGGATATTAACCCCTTATCAGATATATCACTTAGAAATATCTTCTCCCATTCAGTAGGTTGCTTTTTTGTTTTGTTGATGGTTTCCTTCACTGTGCAAAAGTTTTTTACTTTTGTGTAGTCCCAACAGTTTAATTTTGCTTTTGTTTCCCTTGCCTGTGGAGACATATCTAGAACAATGTTTCTACGGCTGATGACAAAGATATTACCGCACATGTTTTCTTGTAGGATGTTTTATGGTTTCAGGTCACCTGTGAAAATTAATTTTTATAATAACATTCACAGGAGGAAACTAGAGCTAAGGCACTATGATCACAGGATACTACTGATATTACTGTTCAACCACTTGACTACAATTTCCAGAGACAAGAGTTCATCTGTTTTCTTTTGTTTGCCGACCAAACAAATACAAGAAGATACTTTGGCACCCAGAACAGAAAGACTGTGTACAGGTGGCAAATATTATTTTTGGTTGCCCAATATTTCAGACAACAGTATTCACTGCTCTGGATCAGGGAAGACTATAACCTAGTAGACCTAGTGGCCAAAAAGCAGTAATATAAATCAAGACACTAAGGATGGACTCACATCAAGATACAAGAAATCAGGGCGCCTGGGTGGCTCAGTGGGTTAATGCCTCTGCTTTCGGCTCAGGTCATGATCTCAGGGTCCTGGGATCGAAGCCCGCATCGGGCTCCCTGCTCAGCGGGGAGCCTGCTTCCCCCTCTCTCTCTCTGCCTGCCTCTCTGCCTCCTTGTGATCTCTCTCCCTCTGTGAAATAAATAAATAAAATCTTTAAAAAAAAAAAAAAAGATACAAGAAATCTTCTCACCATTATGAGTCACAGCATAGGCAAAGTCTGAAATGGCAGAGAGGGCTGTGTCTTCTACGTCTTCAGTGCTACGCCCCTTCTGGTGCTGGAAGTCAGCAGCACAGAAGAAAGATGGGGCGCTCTAGAGACAGACTGACCTGATCCCCAACACTCCACTCTCCACCATGACCCAGCTCTGAGGCGCTCCACACAGGGCCAACCAGATAGAGATTATAGAGGTTATGTGAACTGGCTCTAATGTTTTCCTTATAAAAATATGAGCCCATAGCTTTGCTTTGTTGATATAATTCCATCAATCTAGAGTGGAAATAACAACTTGTTTTATGGGCTTTACAAATGTGGCCAGATCAGTCTCAGAAGTTTTCCACTCAAACTGCAAATGAACCGTGACAGAGAAGAATGAGACTTAAGACGAAAACTTTTCCCTCCTGGTTGTATGTTTTTAGCTCCTTGTTAAGGCCAAGTTCAACAAATGCTAAGTTACTAAACTAGGTTCTATTAACCAAGTTTGCCATTTAATAAAATTTTGCCCTGGGTGAATTACTAAACAATTCTAGGCCTCACTATCCTTATCTGCAAAATAAAGAAGACACTGTCATCTCAGGATGGTTGTCATGATTAAATGAGATAATATATGTACAATGCCTGGCTCTTTTTTTTTTTTTTAAGATTTTATTTATTTATTTGATACAGAGAGAGAGATTACAAGTAGGCAGAGAGGCAGGCAGAGAGAGAGGAGAAAGCAGGCTCCCTGCGGAGCAGAGAGCCCGATGCGGGCCTCGATCCCAGGACCCTGAGATCATGACCTGAGCCGAAGGCAGGGGCTTTAACCCACTGAGCCACCCAGGCGCCCAATGCCTGGCTCTTTAACCCAAAATTAGCACTCAGTAATGGTAGCTCTTACAACCACATAATATAAAACAAGGTGTATGAAAAACTAACAAGCCAGTATCCTAAATGAAATTGCCTAATTGTATTTTGTTTTACTTTCTAAGAAGAAAGGGCTAACTTATGCCAGGAGGAAGATGACTATTTTTTTTCTTTTTTTTAAATTTTATTTATTTATCTGACAGAGAGAGACAGCCAGAGAGGGAACACAAGCAGAAGGAGCAGTAGGCAGAGGGAGAAGCAGGCTCCCCATCGAGCAGGGAGCCCAATGTGGGGCTCGACCCCAGGACCCTGGGATCATGACCCAAGCTGAAGGCAAATGCCCAATCACTGAGCCACCCAGGTGCCCCAGAAAGATGACTTTTAAATTAAGTACTCATAAACTAAGATGATAGATAGATACATAGACAGGGGAAGGGGGTGGAGAGAAAGGGAGGGAAGGAGAAAGACATCAAATATGAGGAAACTATCTAAAAGAAAAGTTTAGGGATGCCTGGGTAGCTCAGTTGGTTAAACGTCTGCCTTTGGCTCAGGTCATGATCCCAGGGTCCTGGGATCAAGTCCCACATCGGGTTCCTTGCTTAGCAGAGAGCCTGCTTCTCTCTCTGCCTCTACCATTCCCCTTGTTTGTGCTTTCTCTCTCTCTCCCTGTCTCTCTCTCTTTGACAAATAAATTTTAAAAATAAAAAAAAAAAGTTTAAACTTAACCCACTGTGTAAGAAATAAAATGGGGTTTACATCTCAGTGCCCTCAAAATATACACCTTGCCACTCAGTAGTAAGATAAACACCTATAAAAAAATCTTATGACTACAAAAGTATACTTTTGTTTTATTTTGTTCAGAGACACCATATTCAAAGATGTTCAGATTAAACTGATAAAATAAGGATTAATTATGATTTGACTTCTTTTATCATTACTGAATTAGAATTAACAGATAAATTTCTATAAAAAAAGAAATACAAGATAACCTTTTCACTGTTTTGAAAGGAATTTTACTGATTTTTATTTAGATTCACTATTAAAACTCATGGTTGAGTACTAATGGCCACGTAGCTTGTTATAAACCTTACCCCACTCTGCAGCCCAACATACACACATTGAGAACAATTACAAAAGCTGGACACAATACACAAAAATAGTCCACTTGAAAGCATCAGTGAGCTAACAAGACCTAAGCCAGGACCTAAGGAGTAAAGACACCTCAGAGAAGTAAACTAGTGAATCTGACAGTCTTTGAAGCTGCTCCTCTCAAGGAATTTGCCAGTTTCTAAGTAGCCAAGAGGCCATTCAGAAAGCAGCAGCTAGAAGGCTGGAAACCAGTGCTGAGTTTCTGGCAGTCTCATGGGGATGGAGGAGACCAAGAAGTTTCTGTAAAAACTCAGAATTCCAGATAATCCCCTGGAAAGGCTATACTTCAGAAATTAATGCAAACTGGAAATGGACATACTCCCACAAAACCTGAAACCTAGTTTTCACCAGCTCAATCCTAGAATGGATTAATACAACATAACCTCACATTTATGCCTGCAAGAAAGCAAAAGTAAATCTTCTCTAAAGGAAAATAGCATCCTGCAGAATCTTAAATTATTTCTGTGATCTTTCATACACAATGTCCAACATTCAAACAGAATTACAAGGCATGCAGACAACCACTAGCTTACTGCTGAGTCCCTTGTCAAAACTGACCCACAGAGGACTTGTAACTCTTCAACCTAAAATTTCCATTTTATAAAAATAAAATTTAAAAATAAATAAATAAATAAATAAATAAAAATAAAAAAATAAAATTTCCATTTTAGAATGAATCAACTCGGACTCAAGAACAAACAAGACAGGAAGGGTCAAAACCTTACTTGTCAAATGGAAACAGTGTGTTGAAGAATGTAGCTGCTCTGGCCTCAGAAACATCTCAGCTTTCCATTTCAAAAAGCAGCAGATATCCCTCTCTGGGGAACTTGATCTGTTCTGCTATCTAAAGAAAAGCCACTGACTCAATGGGACATCCCTCCAATATACAAAGATCCCCTAAATGTCTGGGCCTGGTTCACTGGTGATTTGGCTAGGCTGAAACCTAGTGCACTGGGTGCTGGGGATATTCAACCTCAGTGCCAGCTCTGCAAAAGCCAAAAGAAATGTCATTGCTCTGATCAAGGGCCAGGACTCAGGCTTTTGGGCTGTTGCCAATGGTTAGCTGTTTGGTCTGCCACTTGGAAAACTGCAGACTGGGAGATTAAAGAGACCCTTCCTTGGAAACCTGAACAGCCTAGAAACAAACCATATTTGTTGACTGAATTGTCTGGAACACTCGTGCAGATGCCCACAGGAAGGCCTGTGGACCAACTGGAGTCAAGAAGGCTGATTCATCCAAGCTGATGGAGCCTGACTCTATCTCTAATGCAGAGGCTATATAGTACATTAAAGTTTTAAACCTCTCTCCACCAAAAGTCACCTTTAAGAGAGTAGAAAGGCAAGTCCGAGTAGAAAATGTTTGCAATAGATAAAACTAACAAAGGAGTTATGAACAATATAAAATTCGGATATTCAATAATTTTAACATACAAAAATGGCAATTCATATAGTTTAACTTAATATTTAAAAAATCCTACAGGGGCGTCTCGTTGGCTCAGTCAGTTAAGCAGCCAACTCTTGGTTTCAGCTCAGGTCATGATCTTGCCATGGTCCTGAGATAGAGTCCCTGCCTTGAGCTCTGTGCTCAGCATGGAGTCTGCTTCAGATTCTCTCTCCCTCTGCCCCTCCCCTGATTCACACTCTCTCTCTCTCTCTCTCTCTCTCTCTCTCTCTCTCAAATAAATAAAACCTTTTTAAAAATAAAAGTAAACAAATAAACAAAAACCCCTACAGATCAGTAAGACAACTCAGTAAAAAAATGGGCAAAATGTTGAATAAGCACTTCAAAGCAGAGAACTATCAAATGGTCAATAAATACTTGAAAAGGTGTTCAACCTCATTATCAGAGAAATGAAAATGAAAACCAAAAGGAGATACTACTACAGACCCACTAGAATGCTTACATCTAAAAGACCAATAATACTAAGTGTTAATCAAGGATGTAGAGCAACTGGAATTCTTATACAGAGCTGGTGGGAACACAAACTGGTATAGCTATTTTGGAAAACTATTTAGCTATAATTATTGAAGCCAAATGTATGTCCTATGAACCAACAATTTCATTCCTGGGTGTGTACCCAACAGAAATGCACACATACTTGTGCACCAAAAGACTTGTACAGGAATTTCCATAGCCATAATATCTGTAATAGCTTCAAAGTGGAAACAACCCAAATGTCTATCAACACTAGATAAAGAAAACTGTACAGAAATTTCCCAACTTAGAATGGTGTGATTTATGATTTTTTGACTTTACGATAGTACAAAAGCAATACACATTCAGTAGAAACCAGACTTTGAATTTTGAAGTTTGACTTTCTCCCGGGCTAGTGATATGCAATATGATCCTCTCTCCTGATGCTCGGCGGTGGCCGTGAGCCACAATTCCCAGTCAGCCACAGTCACAACTACTAACAACTGAAGTATTAACAACCATTCTGTATTCATATAAACATTCTGTTTATCGCTTACAGTAGAGTCTTCAATAAATCACAGGAGATACTCAACACTTTTTATAGAATAGGCTTTGTGTTAGATGACTTGCCCAACTATAGGGCCAATATAAGTGTTCTGAACACATTTAAGGTGGGTTAGGCTAAGCTATGTTTGGTAGGTTAGGCGTATTAAATGCATTTTTGACTTACGATATTTTTAACTTACAATGGTTTATCAGGACATAATGCCATTATAAGTCAAGGAAGATCTTGTATGCTCATCCAGGAGAATATTACAAAGAAATGAAAATGAGTGAACCACAACATCCAACAACACAGATCAACCTCACAAAGATCATGTTAACAGGAAGAAGCCTGACACAAAGGAGTGCTTATTGCATGAGTCCATGATGAAGTTCAAAAATAGGCAAAAGCAGCACGCCTGGGTGGCTCAGCTGGTTAAGCAACTGCCTTCAGCTCAGGTCATGATCCAAGGGTCCCACATGATCCCACGTGATCCCCATGATCGAGTCCCACATCAGGCTCCCTATTCAGTGGGGAGCCTGCTTCTCCCTCGGCTGCTCCCTCTGCTTGTGCTCTCTCTCCTTCTCTGTGTCAAATAAATAAATAAAGTCTTAAACATTTTTTTAAAAAAATAGGCAAAAGCAATCCCTAATATTATTAGTAAGGATGGTGGCTACCCATGGAGTAGTGAAGAGGAAGGGACACGAGGTTAGGGCTGATCATGTCAATCTGGGTGCTGCTTACATATATTCACTTTGTGAAACTGCATCAAAGGCACACTTAGGATTTGTGCACTTTTCTCTATGTTTACTATCCTTTAAAAAATAGGTTTGTGATTTAATTTATTGTTAAAAGAACATTCAAATAATTTTTGAATATCAAATATTAAAAAGTAAAGGAAAATTATGAACATGAACCCTAACAACACAGGAAACCAATCAGGACCAGAAGACAGAAATTATATTATTGGAAAGATTGTATTGCTAAAGTGAGGGTATGGCTTATTTTTTTTCTCTCTACAAATGTCCCAAAAAATATAATTATGATTATTTATTAAGGTCCCAGAAAAATAGATTTTAAAACACATTTGAAAGGCTAGGAAGATAGAGAACAAATAGTGTAAAATATCAAAACTACTGAGAGAGTTGGAGATGGCCCAATTCATTCATTCATTCATTCATTCACTAATTATGTGAGGGAACTTCCACTCTAATGTGATTCTTTTGGATCTGTTAAAGTGAGGGTATAAAACTGCTACTGAAAGAAGAGAAGGTGGCTTACCATGAGTCAATATTAATATTAGTTTGGTGAAAATAACATCAACTAGCTTGATGAGTATACTAGACAATAGTCAGTAGTGATGGCTATCACATCCACCAAACTTTCCATGAAACGACCTCACCCACGGCCCCTGCGATTTAATACCAACCCATGGACTGGTCAGAGACCACCGGTTTTGTCAAGCCCCAAAATGTGAACTAAGCCAATCAGATTCTCTCCCACAAGAATACAAGCCTGAATAGATGGAGTGGATGAGAGATGCCGCAGTGAGAACTGAAGCAGAAAAAAAACAAGAGAAAGGGACCGCAACATGTTAAGTCAGTACCATGAGGTTCACGGCAGCCTAAAGTTAGGGCAAGCAGGAGTGAGGAGAACACAGAAGCCGTGAGGAACCAAGAAGATACAAACATGCAGAGAAACAGGTCAACCGGTACCAACTCCTAATATCAGCTAGGTCACAAGAAAGGTACTACAGTGAGACTCGTCCTTATATCGCCTTTCAGTATTCCCACTGTCCCTCCACCACACACAGAGGTGACCATTCTTCAAGACAACTTGACTTCATATCTCTCCCTTGCAATCAAAAGGGCCTAAAGCAAATAATCACATGGCAGAAACCAACTAACCCTAGAAAAGTTTAGCAATACTAGAGAAAGCAAACTATACCCTTGTTTATTGAAACCTTAGTAATTGCCTTAAAATAACACTGAGTGGCTGTTGGGTCTCGGAATTTATTTTGAAAGACTGATGAAACATTGGATTACGAAAGATGCCCAACTGTTGCAGATTGATGGAAAATACTGAGAAGAAGCATTAAGGATGTCACAGGAGGAAGCATTCTTTCTTGCTCTAAACAAGGCTCTTCAGCTCACAGCTGTAAGAGTTTGAACAATGGACTTCAGTAAAGCAAGGAAGAACCCTCTGTAAGAGAATCACCTATAGTTTAATTTCTCGTAGAGTGAGGTCAAATCATGAAAATATCTTTACCCCAGGATCACAGCCAAACAAGTGATTTCAAAATTTCTTTTCTTTTGGGTTTAACATGCCAGAATTTATTTAAAAGCTAATTCCACCACGTTTATGTCTTCACAACTACTGTCTTAAGATTTTTCCTTTATAATGATAAAGAGGGCGCCTGGGTGGCTCAGTGGGTTAAAGCCTCTGTTCAGGTCATGATCTCAGCGTCCTGGGATGGAGCAGGGAGCCTGCTTCCTCCTCTCCCTGTCTCTCTGCCTGCCTCTCTGCCTACTTGTAATCTCTCTCTCTGTGTCAAATAAATAAATAAAATCTTTAAAAATATATATATATAATGATAAAGAAACAAAAAGATGAGCAATAAAATAACATACATTAAAACAGAAGCACATGACATACTCTTTCCAAGGTATTCTTTTCATTTTTTTTAAAGCTTTTATTTATTTATTTGACCGGGGGCGGGGGGTGGGTAACAAGCAGGGAGAGCAGCAGAGGGAGAGGAAGAAGCAGGCTCCCCGCTAAGCAGGGAGCCCAATGCGGGGCTCAATTCCAGGACCGTGAGATCATGACCTGAGCCGAAGGTAGATGCTTAACCGACTGAGCCACGCAGGTGCCCCGAGATCATTCTTCTCAGAGCCACATCTAATACAATCTTCAATGCCAAACGAGGTCTATGCAAAAAAGGAAAAAAACTTCCTTATTTACAAGTAAAATAATACAATGTGTGCGACTTGCTTTAAAATAATCTAGGGGGGAAAAAGCATGCGTGGGGGAAACAGAGATAACAAGAAAGCAGAAAGTTGGAGATTGCTGAAGTTGGGTGATAGGTATATTGGCATTCCCTGAACTATTCTGTGTTAAAATATTTTTAAAGAGGAAGGGAGGAAAAAACTTCCTAAATGACTGAAGTAATGAAAACAAAAAGCAGAAAGCCAAAGAGGAATTATATCAGAAAGGATTTAATAGAAACGCCAGCTGACAAACAAGGGGATTATTCACATGCTGTGTGAAGAGCCTGGCGTGGACTAGGGCCTGTGAGCCTGGCAACAAACTGATGATGTAGGTACCACTGTGATGATGCTCGTCTTCAGGCAGGGGTCCAGGCTTAGAAAGGGAAATTGCTCAAGATCACATATCTGGTAGGGAGCTGAGTCCAGACAGAAACCCTGGCAGGTTAACTCTTGAACAGAACCATACGCAGTACTACCATCAATCGGACCTGGAAACTGATAGAGCTAAAGTGAAAAGAAAGGGCGCCTGGGTGGCTCAGTGGGTTAGGGCCTCTGCCTTCAGCTCAGTCATGATCTCAGGGTCCTGGGATCGAGGCCCGCATCAGGCTCCCTGCTCAGCAGGGAGCCTGCTTCCTCCCCTCTCTCTGCCTGCCTCTCAGCCTACTTGTGATCTCTCTCTCTGTCAAATAAATAAATAAAATATTTAAAAAAAAATAAAATAAAAAATAAAGTGAAAAGAAAGCAAATTTTTATTGGATGTGAGCAGCCTCCTATTCCTACACGTCGTGGGCATGGTCTCGCCATGGCTTCTGTAAGGAGTTAGGATGTCACTTCTACAGCGAGCCACAGGCCAGGCTACCACCTCCGGGATCCCACATTGCTAATCCCAGGAGACCTCCCAGCTTTCCAATCTGCCCTCAATTGGACAGCACTAACCCCACTGTTTACATTAGTCACACAAATGGCATGGGCTCATAAATGCAGTTCAGGAAATGAATCAGGCATTGTCTAAATTAAATCAGGCCAATGACAAAATAAAGCATTTCAGGAATCTGAGAAGAATGCAAAGGACCAGTAACCAGAGTCCCTCAGATCCCAGCATCATCGGTCCCCACCATGTTACACTGCTGAGTGTGGGAAGAGTTAATACAAGAAACTGCTGCCTACATTTTTTTAAAAAATGCAGCACTGAAGGATCGATGGATTTTATTTTTAAACACAGCTTTGTAAATGTCGTTCTATCTGTGTCTTCTCGGATCTTACAAGAATTCTAACTTTCATTAACTTACTCTACTCTGAGGCCGTAAGTCGTGGGAGTAAGCTGACCTCCCGAGCTTCCTCATTTCTTCCTTTGTTGTTCAAAAAGAACAGAACTCTTATTTAAATAAACACTGAGCAACTCAAACGTGTGTGTGTGTGTGTGTGTGTGTGTGTGTGTTTCTCTGCCTTCTCCTTAAAAGTATAAAGTATATCTGGGGCGTTTTGCATTTACTGTGACGAGTTGTTTTTTTTTTAAAGATTTTATTTATTTATTTCACAGAGGGAGAGAGATCACAAGGAGGCAGAGAGGCAGGCAGAGAGAGAGGGGGAAGCAGGCTCCCTGCTGAGCAGAGAGCCCGATGCGGGCCTCGATCCCAGGACCCTGAGATCATGACCTGGGCCGAAAGCAGAGGCTTTAACCCACTGAGCCACCCAGGCGCCCACTGTGACGAGTTTTAAGGAAAAATGCTTTGAGTCTTTATTTTTCATTGAATCATTAAGTTTTTCAAGTGCCAGTAAAAAGGAAAAGTGAGAATATGTGCTTTCTGCATCTCTGTTCCACCTACCGATACCAATGTTTTTTCAAATAAAAAAAAGAGAAAAAAAGAAATCCTGCTTCTTTTTCCCCCCTGAATATACACACAACCATATTTGAATTCGTTGGGCAAAAACCTCAACTGTATCCTTTGGTGGAGCCAAAATAATGCATTTATAACTTCTCTATCAGCTAATCTTTGAAATTTATACCAGTGGACGTGTAATGAGTAACTTTGTAATAATGGTTAATTTTTAGAAAAATGGCCAGATATTAATCAAATAAACAAATGTTTGTCACAGTACTATATTGATGCCTAACAAATATCAGCTTCTGGTTTCATTTAAATATTAATTAAGATTTTATTATATATACGCTTGAATTAAGATAAACTTATTTCAGAGGAAAATTTATACAGTGATTAATGTAACAGAATAATTATATGTACTTGGTCCTGAAAAATAAATCTTCCTAAATTGTAGGCAGATTGGATTTATAATCTACATATTGAAATGTTAATGATACAAATTAAAATCTGTAAACTCCAAAATATGTAAGTGCATGACAAATGTTTTGTATTTATGATAGATGCTAACAGTGCAACACACACACATATACACATATATCCCTTTCCTACAGGACAAATGAATAGGCATGAAAACACAAAGCTACTTTAAAAGTGTGAAAATTAGGACTTAAGACCTAAGTAAAGTCAGACTGCGTGTCAATCTGGCTTCTTTCATTACAAAATAATCTTAATGACTAAGTTTTTCTATTCTATAAAATTAAAATTATATTGACTGCAGCATGCATAGTTACTGAAAAAAATGGACAAAATCAACTTGAAAATATAACCTCCATTAAACATACAGCAATATCAATTGTTTGAACCAATTATTAACATTTGCTTGCTAAAACCAGAAACCTGTGGTTATCTCACATGCTTTACAACTTATCATCACCCAGTGAGAAGAAAATATCTCTATTTTTTAATTCCCAAAGAAAAAAATTATGCTACAATAATATAAATAGTAAGGTTTAGGGTAGCCAAAATTAAAGTAACTACATTTTGCTAATCCACAGATTATTTTTCATTTAAGTCTGAAAGATTACAAAGTTCCAATAAATCATTTCTCTCCCTTAAATTGTATTTTAAAACTCTTTATAAGATTTAATAAATATTTTTATTCCATTTTCCCTTATGTTCAATAAGCAAAGGTTGAAGAGAAAATAGTGAGCTGGTTATTATATATTAATTAAACAAAATGAACAAGACTGACTATCCACTATCCCCACTCCCCACCCTCCACAAGTACTTCAGGGGTTGCATACGGCTCTGCCTAATTCCATAAAACGATTAAAATCCTCCACTTGTGGTCAAGGTAGGAACACTAAAATAAATGACTGGCTAGTAAGGAGGTGACAGGGGAAATCACATAACCTTTAATCCCTTTAAAGTTAAATGAACATGTATAATTCAACACAGATCTGACAAGTATCTACTACTTTAAGCCTCCAGAACGAAGATGTTTGACCCCCAAAATGACTGAAATCAGGGTGAACAGAACATTTAACATTACCAGGAAAGTAAGAATAAATACGGCTTTGTTCCTGTATGTCTCTCCTGCTAGCAGGGAAGAACATACAGCCCCTTAAACGGATTAGACTAACCAATGCGTACTTCCACCTAAACGCAAATATTTTTAAAGATCTCCTACTGAAGGAAATGAATGCCATGTAAAATTGTTTGTTTAAACATAAGTCTCATTTTTCTTTAAAAATGCAATGGTCTGCAATTACATTTCTCAAGAATTGCAACTGCCCTCTAAATAGTTTTCAAAGAGAAATAAGAATAAACAAAACAGTGAATCACATACTACAATCCCAAACCCCACGCCACTCAGATTTTTAAATTCCTTTTTTTTTTAATTTTAGCTTTTTATTTGAGAGAGAGAGAGAGAGACACACACACACAGCAGCACACGCTAGGGGGGGAGGGGCGGAGGGAGAAGCAGACTCCCCCCTGAGCAGGGAGCCCACCTGGGCTCAATCAAAACCTGAGCCGAAGGCAGACGCTTAACTGACTGAGCCACCCAGGTGCCCCTCAGATTTTAAATTTCTTGAAGCTCAATCAACTTAAGTAGCAACCTTCCTAAGGCACTCTACAAGATTATTCAATCTTCATACCTAGAGTTGGACTTTGAGCATCTTCATCTCCCTAGAACGCTTTCAGGGTCAGTGTTAGCATAGGTGCAAATAGAAAAAGGACAACATGCACTTTCTAAGGGCTGAAGTGAAGTTCAAATTAGATGCAATAATGGAGGATTACACAGAGCCTGGCCCACAGGAGGTACTTATTAAACGGCAATTCCCATTCCCCTGGAACACCTTTACCTAGAATGAAAAGTAAGTTTTTCATTTCCCATAAATGGAGATTTCTTTAGAAAGTAGTGCATGGGCGCCTGGGTGGCTCAGTGGGTTAAAGCCTCTGCCTTCAGCTCAGGTCATGATCTCAGGGTCCTGGGATCGAGGCCTGCATCGGGCTCCTGGCTCAGTAGGGAGCCTGCTTCCTCCTCTCTCTCTGCCTGCCTCTCTGCCTACTTGTGATCTTCCTCTCTGTGTCAAATAAATAAATAAAATATTAAAAAAAAAAAAGTAGTGCCAACAATACACATGTTCAAGAAAAGGAACACTACTTGAAATTTCTTTAGCTGAACTCATTTTGATTATATCACCATAACTAAAAGTACCTAAAAAGTCGCCACTATGGAAACCTGATATGAGAGCTTTGCCATCAACCAAGGACCTACCTAAGTGAAATCTTTGGAAGAGACTTGAAAAAACGGACTAATGCAAATATTCCTTTAACCTAGGCATTTGTAAAGTGAAAAACACCTTTTTTTTCAACTGGAAACAGTTTTTTAAAAACCACTTTAACAGGGGTTTAAAAAAAAAACCTTAATTTTTTTCTTTTGTCAACCAACTTACTTTGAATTATTTAGAAGCAAACCAATGAGGGTTTTCCTCTTATTATATAACTTACTGAAAAACACAATGAAAACTTAAGAATTATTTGAAGGATAAGTAGCATTTAAACTGACAAGAATGATTGGAGGCATTTTAGCAATTTTATTTTAGCAAAAATTACATTAACTATAACTGTCAAGAGCATTACATCACATTCCAGGGTAAATAAGAATGTCTCCTCTAGCAATAATATTCCTATTGGTTTGCAAATCTGCTAACCTAACTGATTTATTAGAATGTACACTTTGATCACCTGCTTGTCTTTAGCTTCTCAGATTGAGTATTTATTGCAGAGACTGGTAAACTTTAAATCTTGGGAAAGAGTCTGTCACATCCTCCACACAGCAAAAGCTCACACTGCTGTTACATTAGAGATTAAAACATTAGAAACAGGGGATGTCATTGTTGGAACTTGTAATCTTCTCAGCCAAAGCCTTAATTTTAAATTTTTTTAAGATATTATTTATTTATTTGACAGAGAGAGCCATAACAAGAGAGGGAACACAAGCAGGGGGAGGGGGAGAGGGAGAAGCAGGCATCATGACCAGCAGAGAGCCCAGGACCCTGGGATCATGACCTGAGCCGAAGGGAGATGCTTAATGACTGAGCCACCCAGGCACCCTCTTAATTTTAGATATTAAGAAATGGATTTCATTCACAGAAAAAAATAAAGTAACTGTTAGGAAATTGGTGTACCTAACTCATAGCAACATGGTGGAGGAAACCCACTCTTGCCTCACTAAATCCTGCTTCAAGCCCTAACCTTCAACTGTGTTTATGGGGTTGATAGAGATATTTACTCAGAAAGCTCCAAGAGCACATTTAGAGAAACAGACCTTAAGATGGTCCCTGCTCAGAGCCTCAACTTTGCCAATTTCTAGTTTAGGTGCTTGAGAAAATGTGAACACACAGGAACACAAATGAACTGAAAGGAAACCAACTTCATCAATTATAGGTTTAAGGTAGAAGTTTTTTCTTGTTTCTTTGCCGTTTCTTCTTAATTCTTCAGACACACCCAGATAGGCCGTGCTAGAGAAAAGCACCCATCTGCTAAGGTAACCTAAGTCACAGAAAGAAGCCTAACCGAAGACAAAATCTGACAGATTTCCCAATCCAATTCCTCATCCATTTTGAAATGCTTGTTCTTCACATCTCAGTTTTTCTACAGACACCAAAAGTTCCAATTTCTATCCTCTTAAAGATGTACTGAATGAGTGAGAAATACTCATAACTTGTATGGCAAACAGAATTTTTGTTCCTAGGATGACCTGTTTAGGACTTCCATCAGAAAGTGGTATAAAAATCACACTCTTTGGAGGTTATGTTTATGTATTAAAGTGTGGTATAAAGAAAACTGTCCTGAAAAGGAGAGTCCAGGTAATTTCCAAGTAGAAAAATGTTGGTTTTCAATGTTAACTAGTCAGACAGCCAAATAGCAAGTAACATCTTCACACCCCCAGCTCAGAAAGAAAGAGAAAGAGAGAGGAGAAAAGAAAGAAGGAAAGAAGTGGTTATCTCCTGTATAAATACAAGGAGAAAAAATAATTTGGAATTGTCAATGTTACATATTCAGGGTAATTTAAAGAACCTATTTGCTTTTACACATAGTAACACTTAAGAACTTATTAGTTGTGGCTTCTGGGGGCCTTGGAACACATACCTTTAAAAAAAATCGCACCAACAGGAAAAAAAAAGGTAGATACTGAAAAAAATCTGCTTCCTCAACACCCTTTTCGTGCTCTTAAATTCTAAAATGCATGACTTGAAATTTAAACTTCTATTTTCAGTATTTGTAGCTACAAAACTGAAAATCAGCTTTTCAAATCACCCTCAACATGCCCTCAAAAACCAAAGTGTATATTTTTAAATATCAGATTTATGTGCGATATAACGAATGTAATCAATTCAATCTGTTAATGATACATAGTGAAACCAAAGTGGAAAAAACAAAACTTCTGGTTGATCTAGTCTGAACTCCTCTTAATTTTACACATTGTTTTATAAACCCTGGAGGTTAAGTTGGCATCTTATTCATCATCCCATCGCTAGCGCCTCCCACAGCCAGGCTCTTGCAGGAGAAGCTGTTTGGTCTGAATTGCAGGGGGAATTCAGCTGCGAAACATTTTTACGCAACAGCAAAGACAATCAGCCTCTTTATTTCAAGGTGGAGATCTAGAAGCCAAGTGAGAACATTTGGGAGCATAAAATTAGTCTGCTCTAACTTTATTAGCCGAACGGTGATTGAAAAAAATACAAATTTCGCATTTGCAGGAATTGGGGGGGGGGTAGGAATAACTAAATCTAGAGTGTTTGTTTTTACCTCCCCGAATGCATACACAGCAAAACTAATAAAATTATGACCCAGGATAAAAAGGTCACATTTATTTTCAAAGCGTTCATTTAAAAGTACAGAAAGCGTTCTTTAAAAATGCCCACAAGTTTAAACATAGCAGGACTGTGGCTACCAAATACTAATCCTGAGGGAAATGGATACAGATTTACCTCCATAATTAGACCCAGCAGGTCAAATGTGAGCAAGGTAAACTGACATAAAGCACGAAACATTGAAAATCGCCAAAAGAAAGGGCCTGTCCTTCCTGGGAGCCCCCGCTTGTTCCCTGCACAGCCAGCGAGCAAACATGTGCAAGTAAAACAAACAAACAAACAAACAAGCAAAAAACCTACACGCACTAGCCGGGTAAGGGAGAAAGCAAACTTTTCCAAATAAGTTAGTTCCGTCGGGCCAGTCTAAACCCAACAGGTGTCAACGCACGTCACCACACTAAATCCTTCCCAACTAGGTCTAGGGAAGAAATGGATGGTTATCAATGAAACTGAAAAGACCCGACCGCTTTCGGGGTCGCGGAAGCAAGCAAGCGGGGCCTCGGTTCCGAGCGATTACACGGAGGTGGGGGGGAGCGGGGGAAGGAGACGGGGTGGCGCGTGGAGCCGTCCGGCCCCTGACACTGCAGGGGCCCCTCGGATCTCGGAGCACGGCTCCCGCGCTCGGGCGAGCCCTAGACCTCGAGGGCTGGAAGGAGAGGGAGTGCGGCGGCCGCAGGGAGGGAGCCCGAGGAGGGAGGGCGCGTGCTACCTGCTTGTCCAGCGCGTCCCGGGCGCCGCCCGGCCCGGCCCCGGCCCTGGGCGGCGCGGGCGTCCGCTCGCAGCTGCAGCCCTCCAGGAGGTACATGCCTGCCGGGCGGCCGCTCTGCTCGCCCTCGAAGTAGAAGAGCACATTCTGGTAGAGAGCGAACCACTTCTCGTGCCAGCGACTCGCGTCGGCTGCCTTCTTGCTCAGGAAGCCGCGTTTGGTGCCCTCCTTGCGGGCCAGGAAGGCCAGGTACAGGGCGTGCCCCTCGTTGTAGCGCACGCTCTTCTGCATGGTGAGGCCGCCGGGGGCTCACCCGTGCCTCGCAGCCATCTCCGGGCCGGCTCGCCCCGCGGCCCGCCCGCTCCGGGCCGGGCTGGGCGAAGGGCGCCCCCCTGTCTGACGCAGCGCGCAGGGCGCCGCGCGGGTCCGAGGGGGCGCTC
>LNAC01000170.1:3006550-3073984 GCA_002007465.1 Ailurus styani | reverse complement strand
GTGTGTGTGTGTGTGTGTGTGTGTGTGTGTGTGAGAGAGAGAGAGAGAGAGAGAGAGAGAGAGAGAGTATATCTAGGCACCAAGAGTCAGAGAGGGTAAATAAGGAACAGGTCCATTAATATTTAAACTACCTATCATGCTTCCATGACCCATCTGGTAACTACAGACTTTGCCATCTCAAAATGTTTCCTTATTTCTGCTAGGAGGCCACTCTGAGGGTTCACAAAGAGGTCTGCACATGGTGTCCTCCTCCAGACTTCTCACTGGGTTGCCAGCCATGGAGCCTTTGTCTATTATCCCCTTGAAGCTAGAATCAAACTCCCTGTTGCAATGCTGAACAATGGGAATGGAGATTGGCAAGGGGAAGCACCACCAACCTCTGCCAACCCATTTGCAAGCATGGTATAGGTCCTTTCTTTAATTTCCCTGAAAACAACAGAGAACTGGGCGGGGGTGGGGTGGGGAGCAGACAGAGAATGCACATGTTAACAGGGGGATAATTCAGGAATTCTCTGCTTCAGAAAAGGTTTCTTTTTCCCTTCAATCCAACCATTTCCTCTCCGAATGTCATTTCTTGTCACAGTATCAACCTCTTCTCTGGATGATCTTGTGGAAGGAAGATTTGCTCTTTTTAGCAGAAAACACATGTCCTACTCCAAAGGCTTGCTTTAAGACTCTAATGGAACTTAGAGTCAATATAAACTGTCCGTGGTCTTGGGTGTCAAGTAGCACACCTCAGGTAGGTAGGACATCAATACTCCAAGCCACTGCCAGTGCCTACAGAGCCTGCTATAGCTCCTTGACGGTCTCTCTGACATGAGGGTTAAAGGTCTTCTCCCCACCACAAAAAAAAAGAAAAAAGAAAGTTTACTTTGTAAAAAATCCCAGCAACATTAACTCTTCCTCATCTGTGAGCAAATGTCAAATAACTTCTCAAGAACAAAGACAGAACTACTTCTTGCCTTAAACAGTTGAAAAATAGGGCAAAATGTACAAAACAGGGGCACCTGAGTGGCTCCGTCATTAAGTGTCTGCCTTCAGCTCAGGTCATGATCCCAGAGTCCTGGGATCTAGCCCCACGTGGGGCTCCCTGCTCTGTGGGAAGCCTGCTTCTCCCTCTCCCCCTCCCCTTGCTCGTGTTCCCACTCTTGCTGTCCCTCTCTTTCTGTCAAATAAATAAATAAAATCTTTTTTAAAAATGTACAAAACAGTGGTTTCCAGATATGGAACAAGCTGCAATAAAAGACTGTGATTCTTGAGTGAAGGAAGCTAATGAGATGACCCCTATAAATTCCTCAGTGTGCAGCCCAAAGAGAGGGGCCAGGCTGCAGCACCATGAGTGGGAACACAGAGAAGGCCTGGTGGTCTCGCTGACTTGAAGAGACAAGACTCAGTTCAGAGAAGCGGAGCTAGAATATACTGGACAGATTTCTAAGCAGGAGACACTTGCTCAAAGACAGAGCTCTGAATCTGCACAAAGTTCTCTCTGGTATTTAGCTGAGTCCTAACTAGCTCATGCACATGAGATTATGACTAAGGCCAGACAAATTACCCCCAGAAAGAAGCAGGCGGAAAACTCCCAGTGCTTACACCATTTCTCTGACGTCAGAATGGAAAGGTCTCCTAATGCATGGGATATGACCATTCCGACGGGCCATGTTCACCTACACAAAAAGCTGTGCTGGACCTACCTAAAAAGCTTAAAAGCAAGTCTCCTATGGATCAAACATTTTCAGTGTACTTAACTGGGTTCCAGAACAAAGTAAAAGGTATTTAAAGGAATATAACAAACAAGAACAATGAGCCCAAAAGGTAAAATTCACAGTATCTGGCATCTCACCAAAAATGGCAGAGAAGCAGGCCAATGGGGCTCATAGGAAGGAGAATATGCCAACAGTAAGAGCAGAGCCAGAAACGACACAAATGACAAAATTAGAAGACCAGGACATTAAAACAGCTGTTATAAACATCCCTATATACTCAAGAAGGTAGAAGAAAGCATGAGAATGAGGAGGAGGGAAATGGAAGACACAAAGACCCCAATCAAACTTCAGAGATGAAAAACAGTGTTTTAGATAAAAAATACACTGAATGGAAAAAAAAAATACACTGAATGGGATAAACTGCAGATAATACATCTGATGAAGTAGAGTTTCTCCCAAGAATGCCAGGAGATGGGTCAATGTTTATTTAACATTTTAAAAATCAGCTACTTCTCCACCATATTGAACAATTAAAAAACAAAAACCGTGTGTCTATCAGAAAAAATCTGTCGGGGCTCCTGGGTGGCTCAGTCGTTAAGTGTCTGCCTTCAGCTCAGCTCATGATCCCAGAGTCCTGGGATGGAGTCCCGCATCGGGCTCTCTGCTCAGCAGGAAGCCTGCTTGTCCCTCTCCCACTCTCCCTGCTTGTGTTCCCTCTCTCGCTGTGTCTCTATCAAATAATAAATATAGGGGCGCCTGGGTGGCTCAGTGGGTTAAAGCCTCTGCTTTCGGCTCAGGTCGTGATCTCAGGGTCCTGGGATCGAGGCCCGCATCGGGCTCCCTGCTCAGCGGGGGGCCTGCTTCCTCCTCTCCCTGTCTCTCTGCCTGCCTCTCTGCCTACTTGTAATCTCTCTGTAAAACAAATAAATAAAATCTTTAAAAAAAAAAAAAAAACCCATCTCTCAGCAAAGCAGGAGTAGCTGGGAATTTCTTCAGCCTTAATAGGGGCATCTATTAAAAATCTACAGCTAATGTCATACTGGTAAAAAAGACTGAATTCTTTCTTCCTAAGATCAGGAATAAGCAAGGATGTACACTTTCGCCACTTTTACTTAACATTTTTTCTAGAGGTCCTAGCCATGGCAAAAGGCAAGAAATGGAAATTAGAGACATACTGATATGAAAGAAAAATCAAATATCTTTTTTAACAGATAACATGATTATCTATGTAGAAAATCCTAATCTCTGAAGAGGTAACAAAACCTTATGAGTGAATATAACAAAGTCATAGGATATAAAATTAGTATATCGTGGGCATCTGACTGACTTAGCTGGAAGAGCCTAGGACTCCTGATCTCAAGGTCATGAGTTCAAGCCCCAGATAGATGTAGAGATTACTGGGGGGCGGGGAAGATCAGTATATCAAAATCAATTTTAGGGCGCCTGGGTGGCTCAGTGGGTTAAAGCCTCTGCCTTCGGCTCAGGTCATGATCTCAGGGTCCTGGGATTGAGGCCCGCATCGGACTCTCTGCTCAGCGGGGAGCCTGCTTCCTCCTCTCTCTCTGCCTGCCTCTCAGCCTACTTGTGATCTCCCTCTCTCTGTCAAATAAATAAATAAAATCTTTTAAAAAAAAATCAATTTTATTTCTGTTTTTATTTTTATTTTTTTAAGTAGACCCTACACCCAGCATGGAGCCCAAGGCCAAAGGTTTTCAATCTTACCTGCATATTAGGATCACCTGGGAGCTTTAAAAATAGGAATGACTGCACCCACCTCCAGAAATTGTAATTCAAATTAGCCTGGGTATAGCCCAGATCTCTGCATTTTCAAAAGTGCCCACGTAAGTCTAATGGCCACCTAGGGCTAAGAACTCCTTCCTTAGGCCTCTGAAGCCCATCTTCCTGATCTGCACGAAACCATTCATCTCATCTGGGCCCACACCGTAGAGCAGCTTATCTTCTTCCTCTTTGTTTTCTCTCCCCTCCTGCCAGGGCCCAGCGCAGGCGGCCTGTAACGGTTGCTCTGCTCACACCCCTCACTCTCTCTTTTCCTATTTGTCGTCTCTTTCCCTTCTATTGGTTTATTTCACCCATACCCAAGCTCTGTGGGCCAAAAGTCTAACCTCATCCAGCCAGCGAGCTGCTCTCCCTGTGGACCTCAGCGCACCGGCTGCGAGACTCAGAGCCTGGCCCCGGCCCTGTAATCCTGTCTTCACAGGGTGACCCTCTCGCCCCAGTTTGCTCAGGTCTCTCCCGGGTTTAGCCCTGCAAATCCTCCATCCTGAGACGCCCCACAGCCCCCGACAAATGGGATGCTTGATATCCCTACCCTTGGGGCCACTGTGTGACTTCTGTTTTCCCAAGGGGTATTTTCAAGCCCATTTAAGGTTCAAGTCCATCTGAGTACATGAGCGTGGAAGTCACAAGTCACCAGGTGACCTAAGGCTTACCATGGCTGGAGCTTATTATCAAATCTTTATGCAGTTAGATTTCCATAGTTTATTTTAAATGGTAAAATTGTCATATTCTGAGGCAGTAAATGTGTCAGTCAAAAACACATATAGAGCAGCATATGCTTGCCTGCGGCAAATTAAATGAGATTCTGTAACTGCTACTCTTAGGTCTCAAGTAGTATGGGGAGATAATTTTAAAATGTGGCTTATTATTATTTTTTTCAGGCTTTGGTAAAAGTTTGGATAAAATCTATAAAGAGTAGCAATGTCTGTATACTATGTATTTGAAAAAGACATCACTCACCTCCACTAACAAAGCATGTACTCTGGGTTGATTTTCCATTACCAGTGATGGACTTTGGTGCCCCAGCCACATTCCTTCATCCAGCCCTGGTTGGGGCCACGGATGAACATCCGGACCAGACAATGCTGTGGGAGGCAGAGTGATACTGATTCAACACGAAATCCTGAAGTGGTAGTATCCATGAGCAGGGTGGACTTCTGAAGGACACTAAGCAAGAGGAATTCCACTTTCAGTGACTCATTACTTTATCATGACCGTGACCCTGTGCACTTGTTAAAACTGCATATACTACTAAGGGCACACATGTTTGTATGACTGGATTTATAAGCTTATATTCCTTCTCTTTGTTTTTAAAGATTTATTTATTCATTTTAGAGAGAAAGAGCATGAGCAAGCACAAGCAGGGGAAGGGGAAGGGAAAAGGGAGCGGGAGAAAGAAAGAATCTCCAGCAGACTGTTCCCTAAGGGGAAGATCTGTGCGGAGCTCGATCTGACGACCCCGAGATCATGACCTGAGCTGAAACCAAGAGTCAGACACTTAACCAACTGAGTCACTGAGGGACCCCGCTCATATTCCTTCTTAACAAGTGAAATGCAGCAACACAAAAGCCCTGGATCAAAAGAAGGAACAGTTGGAGGGAAGGAGGGGAAAAGAAGGTGGAGTATGGTATTAAATTCTGGGACTCACCTGCCTTAATATCTGAGGTTGGCCCCTGCTCTCACCTAGAAAGCCCCGCAATCTGGCAATTCTGGAAAACCCAGTCTTTTTGGCAGAGTTAACTAAACCCCACCTCCACCCTGAGGCTACTGCCCTGAACCTGAGACTCCTTCAGCTTCTTCTGAACCCCTACTGCAATTAGGATTAGTAAAAATGCATTTGACAACCGAATTTTGTATTCCAAGCAACACCTTTTGAAATATGACTTAACGGGCGCCTGGGTGGCTCAGTGGGTTAAAGCCTCTGCTTTCGGCTCAGGTCATGATCTCAGGGTCCTGGGATCGAGGCCCGCATCGGGCTCTCTGCTCAGCAGGGAGCCTGCTTCCTCCTCTCTCTCTCTGCCTGCCTCTCTGCCTACTTGTAATTTCTCTCTCTGTGTCAAATAAATAAATAAAATCTTTAAAAAAAAAAAAAAAAAAAAAAAAAAAAAAAAGAAATATGACTTAACTTTTTTTGTGGTCAATGAACTTTTGGGTGCCTGGTGGCTCAGTCGGTTAAGCATCTGCCTTTGGCTCAGGCCATGATCCCAGAGTTCTGGGATTGAGTCCCACATCGGGCTCCCTGCTCAGTGGGGAGTCTGCTTCTCCCTCTACACCTTCCCTCTATTTGTCATCTCTCTCTCTCAAATAAATAAATAAAATCTTTTTTTAAAAAATAAACTTTCATGTATTTATTTTTTATCTTACTAATCAGGTTGTGACCTTTTTGAAGAGGGATCATAACTGATGGATCCATTTTCCCTGCAAGGTGTTGCTATGGGTCTGGCCCAGGCAGACGGTGATTGATCACTTTTAGACACATGGATTTTGGCAAAAAAGAAACAAACCAAAAACCAAAACCACCCAACTCATGTTCAAGGTTCAAAGTTTAAGTCCCACAGCTCTGTCACTTGCTGGCTATGACTCAAAGGAATTACTCAACTGCTCAGGATCTTTGGACTTTCTTGAAAGGGTAATGGTAACTTACACGTAGCTTGGCACAGAAGTGCAGCAATCATGTTGGCTATAATTAATAATATCTTTTCATTCTTCTTTTTAACTCTGGAGCACTCTGGACATTGCACAGGAGGAATTTTGCTAGGGAAAGTTTTAAGGGAGAGGATAGGTGGCTCAAACGAATCCATGTTCATATCTCTCCTGTAGATTCCAGGCCCTATCTTGAGCAATATCATAAATCTGACCCTGCCTATCATCTCTCAGAATTTATGTAGGAATTCAGTTGTCCCAATAGTATTAGAATCTGTAGAGTTTGGCTTATTTTAGTTGTTTTTTTTTTTTTCCCCAAGCTTTGCTGTGGCTTACCCATAGCAGCGTGAAAATTACACGGCTCTTGGGCGCCTGAGTGGCTCAGTGGGTTAATGCCTCTGCTTTCGGCTCAGGTCATGATCTCAGGGTCCTGGGATCGAGGCCCGCATCGGGCTCCCTGCTCGGCGGGGAGCCTGCTTCCCCCTCTCTCTCTCTGCCTGCCTCTCTGCCTCCTTGTGATCTCTCTCCCTCTGTGAAATAAATAAATAAAAAANAGAAATGTCACCACTGAAGCTATTTAAAAAAAATGATCGATAAACATAATCCTGTTGTTAGCAGAGACCAAAGCTTATGTAATTCGAACAGAAGAAGACAAGCCTGGATGAGACACCTCAGTAAAGATCTAGGGAACAAAAAGCAAGACAGGGAAGTGCCCCCACAAATGTTATCTGACCAAGGCAAAGCAAAATGGAGCCTCCTAACACTCAAAAAGAGAGCCCATCGGAGGCAATATTATTTTATGTAAATACTGGGAGTGGTCATGATACTATTACACCTAATGTCAATCTCAGACTCCAAAGTCAAAAGATCAGCGTTCAAACTGTGGTTCTGCCATTTATCCAAAGTAAAACTTTAGGCAACTCTATGAGCTGGCAGCCCAGAATCCAGAGGAAATGTGTCCACTGATTCCCACATCTGTAAGTAGGGATGGTAGAGGATCATCATAATAATGACGCTGACCTCATGAAATTGTTGTAAGTATTAAGGTGTACATTTTTAGCACAGCATTAGAGACAGAGTATGTATTCTTTTGCTAGTTGTTATTGCTCTATCACCCCTCATAATAATTCTACCCCATCATTCTGAGGCCACAATCCCTGGTCGTAGCCAGAATGCCAAGCCACGCCAAAGTCTCAACTATTTAACAGCTTCCATTCCTTGATCAATCTTCAGCCATGGCCACCCTTTCTTTTTTTAATTTCTCACAATGTTCATGGGAATGGACAATAAAGCATTTCCTGTGAAATAGAGTCACTGAGATTTCCTATGTGGAAGACAAGCTCAGTTTCCTGGGAAGGGCCATGTGGCATTGTCCCAGGCTGTACTTTGGAGCCAGGAACATTGCCTAGCAGTTAGCACAGGAGTACGTTTCATTTTCTCTTGTAAGGTTCAATACTTATATTTTGTTCACATTACAGTTCTGCTTTCCTTGTCTCGGATCAAATGTGAAATTAGGCCTGAAATGCACATTCATTCTATAAAGCCATGGTCTCTATATAGCAGCAATCTCTAGATCTTGACCCAGTTGAGAAATTCTGTGATACTTCTATTAAAGAGGCAATGTGTTTCGCCTAAAATAAATAAGAGATGGAATGAAAAGGACAGCATAGGAAATACAGTCAATAACACTATAATAACTTTGTACGGTGACAGATGGTAACTATATTTATCATGGTGAACATTTCATAATGTATACAATTGTTGAATCACTATGTTATACACCCGGAACTAAAAGAATATTGTATGGCAACTATTAAAAGAAAAATACCTCTTTGGCAGGCAAGAGAGTAGCAGATGAACCAAAAACGTTGAACCTGGGTGATGGGTGCACGAAGGTTTATGGACGGTGTTGTTTCTTGTTATATATGCTTGAAACTTTCCAAGTTCCAGAGATTTTTTGTTATTTTATTTTATTTTTTAAAGATTTATTTATTTATTTATTTGAAAGAGTCGGGGAGAGGGGCAGAAGGAGAGAGAGAGAGAATATAAAGTAGACTCACTGCTGAGCATGGAGCCCAACATGGGCCTCGATCCCATGACCCAGAGACCACAACCTGAGCTGAAATCAAGAGTCAGACACTAAACTGACTGAGCCACCCAGTGACCCCCAGAGTTTTTTTTAAAGTTTGAATATAATAATGAAGAAGGTCAAAATGCGTCCTTAATGTATTCATTTTCAGAAAAAGGATGCTACAAAATTGCATGTACTATATGATTCCACTTTGGTATATAAATATAGTTGTACCCATAACACACACACAAATTACTTTTAGCAGCATTGTGTAGTTTTCAGTGCAGAATTATTTCACATTTTTTCTTAAATTTATTCATATTGACTTCATGGGTTTTAAAAAAACTAAAATATATTTTTCCTAAATTATATGTTCAGTTTTTTGCTGCTATATATAGAAATTAAACTGAATTAGGGGTGTGAAAACTGTATTTTGAAAAATTCCTAAGTCCACTGTTCATGTTCATAGTTGCCTTGTAGATTCCATAGGATTTCTTTTTTTTTTTTAAGATTTTATTTATTTATTTGACAGAGAGAGAGAGAGAGATCACAAGCAGGCAGAGAGAGAGGAGGAAGCAGGCTCCCCGCCGAGCAGGGAGCCTGATGTGGAGCTTGATCCCAGGACCCTGAGATCATGACCTGAGCCAAAGGCAGAGGCTTTAACCCACTGAGCCACCCAGGCACCCCAATTCCATTGGATTTCTATGAAGATAATCTTGTTCTCTGTGAGTAATTTGTTTCTCTTTCTATCCAAACTTCATGGTTTTTATCAGCTAAGACTTAAGTAAAAGGTTGAAGAGAAGATGGACAGTTGTCATCTTTGCCTTGTTCCTGATTTTAGGGGACATGTTTTGAATACTTCACTATGACCCTTGTCACTATGTAAAACAGTATGGAGGGTCCTCAAAAAATTAAAAATAGAACGACCATATCATCCAGAAATCACATGTCAGGATAACTATAGAAAGGAAATCAGGATCTCAAAGAAATACCTGCATTCTCATGTTCACTGCTGCATTATTCATAGTAGCTAAGCAATCTAATTGCCTATCAACAGATGAATGGATAAAGAAAATGTTGCATATGCCCACAATGGAATATTATTCAACCTTAAGAAAGAAGGAAATCTTGCCATTTGCAACAACATGGATGGATCTGGAGGACATTATGTTAAGTGAAATAAGCTAGACACAGTTGAGCAAATGCTAAATGATGCTGCCTATATGAGGAAACTAAAGTAGTCAAACTCACAGAAGCAGAGAAAGAATGGCGGTTGCTAGGGGCTGAGGGGGTAGCAGAAACAGGTAGCTAGGAGTCAAAAGATACAAGTTTCAGTTATATAAAATTAATAAGTTCTAGAGATCAACTGTACATCATAGTTTCTATGGTTAATAATACTATATCACATACTTAAAATTTTGGTATGTTGTCTTCTTATCACCCAGTAAGGATGATAATGATAAAATTAGTTAAGAGAGTGAGAGGAAACTTTGGGAGGTGATAGCAAGGTTTATGGCATAGGGAGTGGTAATGGTTTCATGGATGTGTACTTATCTCCAAACTCATCAAGTTATATTCATTATGTACAGCCTTTGGTATGTCAAGCATACCTCAAAAGGTGGTTTAAAAAAAATAAAAAACAAATTAATTTAAAAAGAAGGCAATGTGACCCAGAAACATTAGAAAGAAAATTTCAGAAATCCCAATGACCTGAGCTGGTAAAAGAAATCAATTCAGAGGACAAGCCTGAGAGCTTTTATACTTTGTTGCAAATGCATTTTCATTACTTTGCTTTTGTTTCCATGAGTGTGTGAAGTTAACTGTCAATGAGTTTATTTATATAACTCGTATGGTGGTGTAGTTGCTGAGATCCACTGCTGTGATCATGATTTATGACAAAATTAGCTCCTGTTGGTAAGCGGACCAGGTTTCCACTCTAGAACACATCTATGTTTGTGTTATTTTCATCTTAAATACAAATGGCAAGCACTGTAATTGTGAAAGAGGAAAGCAAAGTGAATTATAGATTGCCTTAATGGAAGACCAAATTTCCTGGGGATACTTCGAACTTTTTTTTTAATAGCATCTGAAGAAAACTGAGAAATTGCCCCAAATCTGATGACAACCCTCACCCTGACTCTGGTGATGACATTTTTTAAATTAAAAAACTGGATTTCAACTTACGATCTCTTGGTTTAATTTCCTGTGTTGTTTGTTGCTCTAGCTTGTCAGATTACTGCAGATATAAACTTGAAAGATCACAGGACCTTTAAAAGTATATTACATGTCTTAACAGCAAGGAATATACTTTTAAAAAAATATGGAAATTGCCTTGAAATTAAGATGTAGAAAAATAGCTACTTACGCAGGGACACAAAGGGTGGACTTCAGTGTATTTGGAAAGAAAGTACTGCTGATTAGGATTGGCACTGCTGAACACGTGTCGAACCACTGGGAAATTCTGGATTTCCAGTGATTGAGACCCCTTTGGAATTGTATTACTAATTTAGCTACATGACATAGTAATATTATCTCGAGCATTTTTTATTCTAGCCTGTCACAACCATCAAGAAAAAAGAAAAACAGAGATTCCTGAGTGGCTCAGTTGGTTAAGCTTCTGCCTTTGGCTCAGGTCATGATACCAGGATCCTGGGATCAAGTCCCATATCGGGCTCCCTGCTCAGTGAGGAGCCTGCTTCTCCCTTTTCCTCTGTTGTTCCCCCTGCTTATGCTCTCTCTTTCTGACAAATAAGTAAAATCTTTGAAAAAAAAATATTATTTTTCAAAATCCTTTACCAAGGTGCTTTGGTTAACCTTGGTCCAGTCCCATAGGAAGCTGCCGAACCTCTTCTGGGCCATATCTAGTTCTACCAGTGGCTCCATTCCAAGCTCATCTAAATATCTTTTTTTTTTTTTAAAGATTTTATTTTTTATTTATTTCACAGAGGGAGAGAGATCACAAGGAGGCAGAGAGGCAGGCAGAGAGAGAGAGGGGGAAGCAGGCTCCCCGCTGAGCAGGGAGCCCGATGCGGGCCTCGATCCCAGGACCCTGAGATCATGACCTGAGCCGAAAGCAGAGGCTTTAACCCACTGAGCCACCCAGGCGCCCTCCAAGCTCATCTAAAGAGCCATTGCCCACTGAAGCCTGGGCCCCTGGAATATTCCCATGAGAGCAATTGCTGGGGTCCAGGTTGGGAAATGAAATAAAACAATAGCATTTCCTCATATTCTAGCAGGTTTTATTTTAAAAACATTAAAATATGCCTACATGTCATCTGGCAGGAATGACATTTAGGAATTCATTTAGACCATGATTCTTAAACATTGGTTTATAAAAAGTTTCACAGATCCTCTGTGAAATGAGAAAAATAAGGATCATGTAGTAAGTTTGTAATACAACTCTTTAAAATTTAAAGGCCTGTTATTCTGAAAATTCACCCTCCCTGTTTTAGGAATTAATGCATCCTTTTTATGTAAAATGGTAGTGGTTGTTGACGGTAGGTTTTTTTTTTTAATATCCTTATCAAAATAAAGAACTGACAGCCCAAGTTGTTCTCAACTCTCCAACCTCCATTAAAAAAAAAACTTTGGATCCACTGATTGTTCTTTCTACAGTCTAGTCTGTATCCATGTGTATCTGGGTGTTCCGTCTCCTCTGCTGTATTTAGGAACCTTGCATGTACAAGAGTCATGCTTCACTCATCTCTATGCTTTGATTTCACTGCAATGCTTGGCACTCTGCATGCAGTAGGTGCTCAGTAAATGTTGTGTTGAAGATGAAGCAACTTCCACTCTCTCTCTCTCTCTTTTTTTAAGATTTATGTATTTGTTTTAGAGAGAGAGCACAAGTGGGAGAAGCAGAAGGAGAGGGAGAGAGAATCTCAAGCAGACTCCACACAAACACAGAGCCCGATGTGGGGCTCGATCTAAGTACCCTGAGATCGTGATCTGAGCTGAAACCAAGAGTCGGACACTTAACCAACTGTACCACCCATGTGCCCTGCAACCTCCATTCTTTTCTAAGACTTTCTTCTTTGTTTGCTTCTTTCTTTCTTTCTTTCTTTTCTTCCTTCCTTCCTTCCTTCTTTCTCTCTTTTTCTTTCTTTTCCTTTCTTTTCTTTCCTTCTTCCTTTCTCCTTTTTTTCCTTTTTTTCCTTTCTCTCTCTCTCTCTCTTTCTTTTCTTTCTTTCTTTGTCAGAGAGAGAGAGAGAGCACAAGCAGGGGGAGAAGCAGCAGAGGGAGCATCAGGCAGAGGGAGAAGACCCCCCACTGAGCAGGGACCCTGAGGGGGACTCATTCCCATGACTCCAAGATCATGACCTGAGCCAAAGGCAGACACTTAACCAACAAAGTCACCCAGACGCCCCGCAACCTACATTTTTACTAAAAGTATCTCCAGAGGAAACAAAAGGCAGCCTTTATTTTATGGTAACAAAGTCTTCTGCGATTTACTTAAAACAATGAAATACAAAAGGGATGTGGGGTGACAGGTCTGGGTGGATTCCTGGCTCTGTCACTTTCCTATAAACCTTTACATTTTTGGTACTTTGGTTTCTTCACCCAAAAACGTAGAATATGTGCTTTGCTCCCCATGCACTTGATTGTGAGATCAGATGTGCACGTGGTGAATCATTCTTTGTGTACCCAGCACTCCATTTTGACCCACCACTCTCCTTCCTCTCTGGGTCCCATTATGAGTACGGGGGAGTCAATTACAGGGTCCCCATCTCCCAGCCGTGAGGCTGGGTCACAAAGATGGGGTATGGAGCCAGCAGCCACACCCTCTGCTGTAGAGCAGAAGCCTCTAAGTAGTTAGAGCCAGAGGGAGTCAACCAAGCAGACAGAAGGCTAATGTCTAGCATTGATTCAGTCCTCACTCTATGCACCAGGCACTGTTGTAAGCAGTTCCACACAAGAACCCTGGCAGGTGGGTGTTGCTGTTGCCATCCTCATTTGTTGCGGAATGAAATCAAGGCACAGCTAGGAACAAGAAGAGTTCCAAGTGAGCCTTGGCAGTGTGGGAGGAGCCCACAGCCTGACCACTGCATCCTACCTGCCTTTCAAGGTGGAGGGACAGGAGGGGGAGTAAGACTAGCAGACCCTTCCTAAATCCACTCTCATTCTCCATGAGCCAGTAGACTCCCTTTTTGTTGAGCAAGTTGTTATGCTCAGGTCAGCACGCACAGTCTCAGGGAGATGAGTATACGGAGGTCCCCCATCTTACAAAGACAGAGCCACGTGCTCCTAGCATCTCTGTAGCCTCCCAACCCAATGCTTCCTTTCATCAAGCTTCTGATATCTTTACCCAAACACTCCTTGGCACCGCTGCTCTCATGCCGTTGCTCTGCTTTGGTTGTTTGAACTCTACCATCTGTTCAATTCCATCTCCTCCTGAAAGTCTTTGCTGAGCCCTCCAGCCCACAGTTCTCTCTTTGTCCTTTGGATCGCCCTAGCAACACCCCCATCCAACAACTGTATTCACAGCCTGCCTCTGGGATCTTTAGTGTTGACACATAACTCTGGCTTCCACTTAATCCATTCGGATGAGTGGATCCTTAGTAACCATCTTGACTAAGTTCCTCGAAGGGCAGGACTTTCTTTTTCTTCTGTACTTCCCAAAGCAGCCCGCACCAGCACTTTGCAGGAAATTAACGTGTGTAGGTCGATCTTTTCATCCGTTGTTATTCATCACCTCTTTCCAAGAAGGTCAATGGTTTCCTCACCTTTTTCAGCTTCTAGCAGAGGGGCCCAAGCACCATCCCCCCTCCAGGCTTGTAACAGTTTGAGGTCTGGAAATGGTGACACCTTCCAGTCTAAGTCAGGAGTGGGAAAACCCAGGCAGTGGGCAGCCCCACACAGACAAGCTGCCATGCGGGAACTTGCATGCTGTTCTCTCTATGCAAACCGGATCACCGCACAACCTAGATATGTCATTGTAAATCATCAAAGTTACATCTTAACTTCTTTTCTTTACACTACAGTTGTCAAGAACCTCTTGAGAAAAAAAAGACGTTGTCTAGGAAACCTGAAAGCTGTGACCATTAGGAAACATTAAAAATAGGAAGAAAGAGTGTCCAGAATCCAAAATGTTAAATGAAATTCTGTATTAGACCATATAAGTAAATGAACAAAACATCTGTTCTTTCCAGTCAACATCAAATAGGTCCATTTTTGGGGTGCCTGGGTGGCTCAGTCACTAAGCATCTGCCTTTGGCACAGGTCGTGATCCCGGGGTCCTGGGATTGAGCCCCGCATTGGGCTCCCTGCTCAGCAGGAAGCCTGTTTCTCCCTCTCCTACTCCCCCTGCTTGTATTTTCTCTCTTGTTGTCTCTCTCTCTGTCAAATAAATTAATAAAATCTTAAAAAAAAGAGAAATAGGTCCATTTTTTTGAGTGTCTACTATATGTCAGGCATTCCACTGAGTGGAATGTAAACCTCACAACAAAGTAAGGGCTATTTCATTTTATTGACTAGGAAGCTGTTGCCCATAGAAGCCAACACTAGCGGGGAGTAAGCAAGGACACAAGGGCCTTCAGCAGGGATTTGAAACACTATTTCATACCCATGTTTTCAAAAGCACAGCAACTAGGGGCCATAGGTGGCTCCATCAGTTGAGCATCCGACTGTTGATTTCAACTCAGGTCATGATCTCCGGGTCCTGGGATCGAGCCCCCCGTCGGGCTCCCTGCTCAATGGGGAGTGTGCTTGTCTCCCTCCCCCCCCCCACAAGAAAAGCACAGTGACTAAATCCTATCATCAGTAATATGTTTATGTTTACTCCATTATGCCTCACATGAACCTGTCTTACTGCAAATCACAGTTAAGAATCTGCCACTGAGGGCGCCTGGGTGGCTCAGTGGGTTAAAGCCTCTGCTTTCGGCTCGGGTCATGATCTCAGGGTCCTGGGATCGAGGCCCACATCGGGCTCTCTGCTCAGCAGGGAGCCTGCTTCCTCCTCTCTCTCTGCTTCTCTGCCTACTTGTGATCTCTCTGTGTCAAATAAATAAATAAAATCTTTAAAAAAAAAAAAAAAAAAAGAATCTGCCACTGATATAGGTTCCAATTATACTAAAATGGAAACAGCTTGATTTTCCTCATCAGGAAAGGGGATATTCAGTACATTTTACTACAATAAGAAATGACCGAAAAAGATGTTCATTGTAAAAGCAAACAAAAATAGTCACTATTTGGGAATAACTAGATTAATAATAAAGCATTCTTTAAAAAGTTTGAATTCTGGGGCACCTGGGTGGTGTAGTCAGTTAAGCGCCCGACTCTTGGTTTTGGCTCAGGTCCTGATCCCAGGGTTGTGAGACTGAGCCCCATGTCAGGCTCCACACTCTCTTCCTCTCCCTCCGGTCCTCCTCCTGCTATCTCTTTCTCTAAAATAAAAAATAATCTTTTTTAAAAAATAAAATAAACAGCTTAATATAGCTTCAAAATATTCTTTAATAAGCATTATTTCTTATAACCACTTCAAAGATGCTGTGTTAATTTAATAAGAAATTTTTAAGAAATGAAAACATTGTGGTTTTCTTCTTCTTGCTTGAGATATGTCAAAGACACTTTTGATTAAATCAAGCAGTCATGACTTTAGTCTCCTTCAGCTGTTTCATGAATTGAAATGGAATACTAATAGCACCTAGATCATCCAGTTACTTTGGAAATTGAATGAGTTAATGTATACGGAGCTTTTAGAAAAATGACTGTCTCCAAATAGCATTAGCTCTAAAAAGGAAAACTAAACAAAACTAAAAAATTACTCCATCGGGGCACCTGGATGGTTGGGGTTCTGACTCTTGGTTTCGACTCAGGTTTGTAATCTCATGGGCTGTGGGATTGAGCCCCATACCAGGCTCCGAGCTCAGCACTGGGTCTGCTTGAAGATTCTTTTTTTTTTTTTTTTAAAGATTTTATTTATTCATTTGACACAGAGAGAGAGATTACAAGTATGCAGAGAGGCAGGCAGAGAGAGAGGAGAGAGGAGGAAGCAGGCTCCCTGCTGAGCAGAGGGCCCGATGTGGGCCTCGATCCCAGGACCCTGGGATCATGACCTGAGCTGAGGGCAGAGGCTTTAACCCACTGAGCCACCCAGGCACCCTGCTTGAAGATTCTCTCCCTCTGCTCCTCCCCCAACTCATGTGCTCACTCTTTCTCTCTCTCTCTCTCAAAAAAAATCTTTTAAAAAATCACTCTGCAAGTTATTCACATTAACCAAAACAATAGCAAATGTTGCGGCATGCATATTAATTTGCCTTCAGAAACTTTCTAGTAAATGCTGACGATCATGGGAAGAGTTAGAAGCTGGCTCAGCTGTCTGGGTGCAACTGACCCCCAGCACGGACCACCAGGGTTCTAAGTCTGTGACTGTGACGTCTGAATCTGATTCACTTCTGTTCCTTGACCAGGCCAAATTTGTTGGTTGTACTTTGCTAGAGCTCTATTAGGAGCTGCATCCGTAAGAGCTATCAGACTTCCTACTCAAAGATGGTGAGGACTTTTATCTGTGTGTAGATATAGCACAATTTCTTTTAAGTAGGTTAATGGAGGGAAAAAAACTACAGAACTTCCCTTTCTTCTTAGGATGCCTTTCTTCTAATAGAGTTTATCTGGAAACAAAACAAAACCGTCTCTCACCAAATCTGGCCCAACATAAGCCAGTGATTTAACCAACATTCATCCTTGGGGCACTTCCCACCAAGGCTTCATCCCCCATCCAAGCTCTGTCACCACACATACTTCATAACCACTGTCGTCTTCAGCTCTGTCTTAAGGAAAATCTATCTTTGAATTTACTATAAACAGGTAAATGTTAGAGGCCAAACATATAGTTCCCTACCTCCAAAAAGCCTGCCCGTCTCTTGCTCTTCTTGCACTGAAGTCCTCCCCTGCTTCTCTCGCTGCATTTAGAGAAAGTATGCCACCAATTCCAAAGAGATTTTGGGGACAACGGTTACCAATAATGAAGTGGACACAAAATTTTTTTCATCGTACTTGAGGAAGAAGGTAAGGGTAGAGAAAAACAAGAGTAACAAGGTAGTGGAGAAGGAAACAGAAAAGGCATTCAAGAAAGAGAGTGGGAGTAGAGAAGAATGCTAGCTATTTTTGTGTTTGGTGTCATGAGAAGCAAGCTGAAAGGGTAGGATTTAGGACAAAGTCCACTGGCCTACTTAGAAAGTCAGGTAGGGAGGGTTACTAAAAGGCCTTAGTCTTCAGCACACTGAGGCGACAGCATGTTCATTCAGACTGGGGGTGGAGCAGAGATATTAAGTCAACAGAAGATATGGCCCAGAAGGTTGGGGCCAGCTCTCGTTCCGTAAGCCACTTGGGCAAAGGTCAGCACCATGGATAGTCCCAAAAGGTAATTACTTCATGGACCAGAGAAAAGCAAAACGAACCCTAGGTATTTGGAGATAGACTTAAGTGTGTTGTTTTAGTTTTGCCCCTGAGACAAAACCTTGTTCTGTCTATGTTCAAAAACAACAAAATATTTGTTGAGCATCTACTGTGTGTAAGGCGCACTTACTAGCCTGGAGAATGACAAGGGAATAAGATAAAGCTCTCTGTCCTTAAGAAGCTTACTACCCCCTGGGTAAACTAGAAATGTAAACAAAAACAATAATGAGAGTTAAAATTTATCGATCAATTACTATGTGCCAAACATGTAATACTAATTGCCATAGATAAATTATTTTATTCTTTGAACAGCCTTATGCAAGAGGTATTATTATTATTTTATTTTTTAAAGATTTTATTTATTTAGGGGCGCCTGGGTGCCCCAGTGGGTTAAAGCCTCTGCCTCCGGCTCAGGTCATGATCTCAGGGTCCTGGGATCAAGCCCCGCATCAGGCTTTCTGCGAGGTGGGAAGCCTGCTTCCTCTTCTCTCTCTGCCTGCCTCTCTGCCTACTTGTAATCTCTCTCTTTCTGTCAAATAAGTAAATAAAATCTTTTTTAAAAAAGATTTTATTTATTTATTCATTTGAGAGAGAGCGAGAGCCTGCATGTGCACACAGGAGCTGGGTAGTGGGGAGAGGAAGAACAGAGGAGGAGGGAGAAAGAGTCTGAGCACAGACCCGACATGGGGCTCAAACTCACGATCCTGAAAACATGACCTGAGCCAAAAACAAGAGTTGGATTCCTAAGCCACCCAGCTGTTCTTATTCTTTTAGATGAGGTAGCTGAGGCACACAAAATTTAAGATACTTTCTTCAGGTCACATGGCTTATAAGAAATAAGGCCAGGATTTAACCCCAGACATTGTGACTCCAGTGTCCATTACCACACTATACTGTCTCTATGTCAACATTAATAAATGCCACCCATGGCAGAGATACACATAAATTACAGGAGGAACATATGAAAGATGAACCTGAATCGACACTGGGCCTGGGAATGGGGGAGAAATTCTGGGAAGTTGTCTGGCAGAGGTGGCATCCAACTTAAATTTTAAACAAGGAGAAGTCAGTCATGGAGGATATACAGCAGAAGGAATGGCATGTTTAATCTCACAGTGCCAGACCTGCTGAGGGTCTGAGGAACCAATCCACTATCCCCTCCATTCCTCAGTTTCTAAGGGGTCATGGACACAAGGAACTAAATGAGGACCAAAGTGTAAGGTCTACCTAGTTCCTTCCAAAGTACAAGACTGCCTAATGGAGGTTTGGAAAAAACAGAGAACAGGGAGATTGGGAGATGGCCCATGTTGGTTTTGCATTCTTGTATCTCAGTCGGAAAAAAAAAAATGAGATTTTAGTATAGATTCTGGCAAGAGTTAGGGTAATGAAGTAATGATTCTGAATATCTTTTCATGTGCTTATTGGCCATTTGTGTAACTTCTTTGGAAAAATGTCAATTCAAATCCTTTGCCCACTTTTTAATTGAGCTGTCTTTTTATTATTCAGTTGTAAGTATTCTTTATTTTTTATATATTCTGAACATTAGACCCTTAACAGGGTCTACATAATTTTGTGTAATGAAGAACTGGACTGGCCTTTGTCTCTAGCTTCCAGGAGGCAACCTCTAAACTCCTGGAATGTCTCAGTGTCTTTATCATTCATACCACACCTGATAGTTTGTGGGAATGAGGTGACTCACAATGGGCTCCTGAAACTAAAATCAACTGAATCACTGTGATAGGAACCATTGGGTCAGATATATCTATTATTGGCTTAGTGAGATGTTCCTTTTTCACGTACACATTCAAGTTTAGAGATATTTAAATGCAACAATGGTCTGCAATTGGTAAATACGGTAGGTTCATCACAACCCCTCAATGTAACTGATTAAACAAAGAGGCCTTTAGATTGAGGTAGTTCTAAATAGTTAGCAGCTTCCATTAGCAAACCAAAACTTAAGCCTGTAAATGCCTCCAAAACCCAAGAAATTGAAATCTAAGGACAACCAGCCACCAAGAGCCAACTGGGCTTTTCCAAATAAAGCAAATGTGTAAGCTGTGGCAAGTCAAGTAATTCTCTTGCTTTGCTTCCCCATCTTTCCTATAAAAGTCTCTCCCCTGGCTACTGTTGGTGGAGCACTCCTAATTACTTCCAGTGTGGCACTGCCAATTAAAATAGATTTTTGCTCAAATAATCTCTTAAAATTTTAATAAGTCTCAGTTTATCCTTTAACAGTTCCCTTTTATGTCTCAAAGGCAATTTTGGTGACCTGTTAGAGTTCTCAATCCAAGCAAAATAACTCAAACTCTAAAGGCTCTTTCAAAAATTTTTTAAGATTCATTTACTTATATAGGGGGCAGTGAAGAGCAGAAGCAGAGAGAAAATCTCAAGCAGACTCTGCACTGAGCATGGAGCTGGACAAGGGGCTTGATCCTACGACCCTGAGATCAGGACCTGAGCTGAAATGAAGAGTCACATATTTAACCGACTGAGCCATCCAAGTGCCCCTCAATTTTCTGAAATAATTCCAGCACTTTTTTTCACTCCTTAGATGATCATATCCTGTTAAATTATAAAGATGGGCTCTAAATTCGTGTTATGTAGCAATTCCTGAGTATGGTACATCATAAGAGATAAAATATACCTTTTTGTCTAAGTCATATGTTGGTTGGATTATAGGTACAGTCAGCTGGGAGCATAAGTAGAAAACACATGTTCTTTACTTTTTTTTTTTGCCTCTTAGACAATATTCAACAGCAGTCAGTTGTCTCTATAAAAAATAAAACCTCTGTTTACATGGAAAACAGGATGACTTTACTGGCTGTAGAAGAATAGCATTTTCCACCTAACGCTGACATTTAGAGTTGTCTTCCTTGCCCTGAAGTGTCCCCTTTCTTTTGGGAACCCAAGTAACACAGTCATATTGTCTTGAACAAAGAGTATTCTAGGCAAAATGGGAGAAACTGTCAGTTTAGGCACAGAGAGGCGTCTAGACTAAAGATTGCAGTGGATCTGGGTGAATTTGCCAATAATTTCACTTGAATTCTCTCTTTCTCTCAAAGACCAAGAAACAAAAATAAAAATACAACAACAAACCAACCAAAGGAAAAGCCAGCCATTCACAGTTAACGTTTCTGAGGGGCCACTGCAGAACTATAACCTGTGGCAGAATTCAGTTGTTTTTTTAATCTTTTTTTTTTAAGATTTATTTATTTATTTGAGAAAGAGAGAGAGGGAGAGGCAGAGAGAGAGAGGGAGAGGCAGAGAGAGAGAGACAGAGGGAGAGAGAATCTCAAGCAGACTCCCCACTGAGCATGGAGCCTGATGTGGGGCTGAATCTCACAACCCCGAGATCAGGACCTGAGCCAAAACCAAGAGTCAAAACCTCTTAGTCAGCACCTCTGGGTGCTACTAAGGCACCCAGGCACCCTGCCCCTCAAGCTGTTTATTTTAAAGAGAAACAGATATAATAAAGAAAATCAGTGGGTGTGAGGGTTTTGTTGACAAGATGCTGTCACTGGTGCAGGTCTGTCTACTCATCAAGCTCCACTGCTACTCCACCCTGTCCCTCTGCATGCCTACAGAGCCATGCGCTATAGTCACCTGAAACCTAGGGCCCAAGAGGAAGGAGGAGAGCAGCTGAGGAGAAAAAGAAGCAGGATGAACAGAAATGGCAGACGCCTAAGGTGACACCATACTGAAGTGAGCCTGCCTTTCTCTGGCATGGTGTGGATGAACAAAGCTTTCTGTATTTTGCGATGCTCAAAAATGAAAGAAAGAGAGAAAAAGAGAGAGAGAGAGAGAGAGAGAGAGAGAGAGAGAGAGAGAGAGAGAGAGAGAAAGGAAAGAGAAGAGAGAGAGAGAAGGAAGGAAGAAAGAAGGGAGGGGGGAGGGCAGGAGGGAGTGAAGAAAGGAAGGAAGGAAGAAAACTAGCACCATTTTTCCTTCCATCGTCCCTGGAACAATTCCTATTCTTTTCCTCCACAAGCCCATCTAGTTAAATTTGTTTTTCTATGACTATCAGCACCCAGTATACGTTTTTTTAAAGGTACTTTCTCAATCAGTTGTATTTCTTTTTTGGCTCCTTAAGACTTAGCAGTATTATAACAATATTCTGCTCTTATTCACCACAATGTATAAAATTTGTTATATTCTGGGTGAAACTCTTACGAACTCACCTAAAAACCTAAGTGCCCCTCTTAACCTTGTCTCCACAGGGAAACACATTTCAAACAAGCAGCTGACCTACAGACTGTTAGACACAAGCTGTTTGTACATCATTGACTATCTGGAACGTCAGGGCTTATGACTTTTATTGTCACACGATATGTAGCAACAAAGCAGCTACATGTGCTTTTTCACTTCCCTGTGATCATGCTTCTTCCAAGCACACATGTTTCAAGGTTTCTGTGAGCTGATGGAAGAATAGAAATTCTCCAAAAACAACAACAAAGAAACCACAATAAATCAACAAGGCAAAATGGTCATTAAACTGCTTATGAGCTTGGCACTTTATTAATCGATCCAAAGAAAATTTTATGGGACAATGTGCAGATACAGATTTCTTAAAAAAGCTTTCTGATTCAAGGCATAAATCTAAGAAAGAATGCTAAGAACTCACAGGTGCCAAACAGCAACAAAACTTGACCCGAGGGCAGTATAGGTATAAAATGGATGATATAGAAAATGGAGAAAAATAGCAAATATAGCCAATTTCTATCTACTTTATACTAAGCAAATTAAAATTAGATAATACAAATTTAAAACAAGTTATTTTGGTAAATATGAATTTGTACCATTCAGGGCTTGGGGAGAATGTATTAGGTTGATAGCAACTTGACTGCTCTTGGTAGAATTTTCCAAAACAGTTACAAGGATTGATACAGATAACTGTACTAGACAAATTTTGTATACTCCTCTCTGATTTGCAAGATGAAAAGAAGTATAGGGTAGCATAGAAAATAAAAAGGGCCTGGGTGGCGCAGTTGGGTAAGTGTCCAACTCTTTGTTTCAGCTCAGATTGTGATCTCAGGGTCGTGAAATGGATCCCCGGGGTCAGGCTCCGTGTCCAGCATGGAGTCGGCTTGAGATTCTCTCTCTCTCCTTCTCTCTCTGCCCCTCCTGACTTGTGCATGCTCTCTTTCCCTAAAAATACATAAATAAATCTTAAAAAAAAAAAAAAAACGAAAAAGACAGAAAACAGGCCACTAACCATTAAAGCAACGTTTTTGGCAAATAGGAAATAACATGTAAAATGGAAATGAAAGTCGTGCTAGAAAAATTACGATAGTTGTCATGTTTCCAAAACCCATAAAGTAACACTCCTTCATGCTGTCCGGAAGCCACACTCAGTTAGGACAACAAAGAGAAAAGATACTTAGAAAAATCAGAGAACAATCCCATTTCTGAGACTGTTTCTGATATCCACAAACACAGACAAAAGACAAGGATTAAAAATAACAGAACCTGGTTTGTGAACTAGGGAAGTGGAATAAAAACAAGGAACATCTGGAAATAATGGATGATGAAAGAATGCCAAAGTGGTTATTGTTCCAAGAAACTATGAAAAGCCCAAACTTGTGTTGAGCATTTAGATGTGGGCCTGCTTGCCGAAACCCATGAGCTGCTCTGTAGCGGTGGCTGCCGCGCCTGAGAGCTCCTGGGACCAGTGGGGGAAGAGCCTGGCTTCAGAGGAGCGATACACACAGCATTCCTTGAGGCTTAAGCCCTGAGCTCCCTCTGCACTCATTTATGTTGCAGCTTTAGGATACAACGTAACAGAGAGCTCAACACAACAGCATTGACAGCCCTTCTGGCTTGACTATCTTGTGTGGAGAAATCCCATATTGGGGTTTGGTGGTTGAAAGACTTATATTTTCCCACTGGGGAAAAGAGGAGGCCCAGGTATCTTCCAGGCCTTTCTGGACATAGATGAGCCTAGACCAACCAAATGGCCATAGGGAGTGGAGAGCTTCATTCATTCATGAAATCCAAAGAGGATTTCATCAAGGATAGAACCGTACCATAGTGACCAAATTCTGTAAAATCTCCAAATTCCTTTGACTTCCACTGTACTTTTTTAAAGAACTCATAAACCTAAGCCTATCTGGGGTAGTCATCAAGATGAACCTCTTCTGAAACTGGCCAAGTGAATAATGCTTTGTATATACCTGCTGCATCAGTTACAATGTTTTTGGAAGCAAGCAACAGAAAAATCAGACTATGGCTTAAACTATAAGGACACTGATACTTGAAGTCCAGGTAGGCAGTCCTGAGGTTGATTTGCTTGTTCAGATATGTCATCAAGGACTCCAGTTCTTTCTATCCATAACACCACAAGCACATTGGTATTAATCCTGTGGTCACACTTCCCGGCATCACATTCTTATATTGTAGCTTTCAAAGCTAAACTTGGTAAATGAGAACAACCTTTTCTTTGCATGCTGCTCTTATCAGAAAGGAAGCATTTCTTCTAAATTCTCTGGCAGATTCCCCTTCAATCTCATTGTTCAGAAGTTGGTCACATGCTCACTCCTAGGCCAATTACTCTCAAGGAGGAACCAAGTTGTTAGTAATTGGCTTACACTATTAGTTGCCTACATGGTAGCTAGAATGAAGTTGGGATTCTGTTACCAAGCGGTGGAGAAGAAACTGTGCAAATCTGGCCTATGGGAAAAGGTAAATTGGCAAATAAGAAGCTTAAGGAAGGGGCGCCTGGGTGGCTCAGTCCTTAAGCGTCTGCCTTCGGCTCAGGTCATAATCCCAGGGTCCTGGGATTGAGCCCTGCGTCAGGCTCCCTACTCCGCAGGAAGCCTGTTTCTCTCTCTCCCCCACTCTCCCTGCTTGTGTCTCTTCTCTCCCTGTATCTATCTCTCTCTGTCAAACAAATAAATAAAAATCTTAAAAAAAAAAAAGCTTAACCAAGATATTATACGGACTACATAGTATTTATAATGCTGCTGTGGTGTGGGTAGAAATATGCAAGAGTCTGGATAGGCTAAGTAATGCTGCAGAAACAACAACCCCAAATAAACAAAGGTTTATTTCCTGCCCAGTTTACATATCCATCATGGGTCCATTGCAACTCTGCTCTACTCACAAGCCCAACTCACAGAGAAGTTCCTATATGGGATGTTGCTGGTCTCGCAGCAGAGGAATAAGATCACGGAGAACTAGCTGCTAGCTCTTGATGTTCCTGCTCCAAAATGACACCTGTCACTTACGCTCACAGTTTATTGCCTAAAGCAAGGCATTTGGCTATGCCTGGGTCCACCAGCCAAGAGTATCATCTTTCTGTGGGAAGGTGAGCTCAGGGAGGGGCAATAGATATTTTCAGTGAAAATGCAATCTGTCAAAAAGATGACTGGGTCATTTAGCCATTATTCACTTCAATATGGTCATGCACATTTGTGACTCAGCATTAAGCTTTTCTAAAACTTGATTCTGTTGCCGTTGAAGCATAGCGGCCAGACCTTACTATTTATCCTATGATGTTAAGCCACCCAAAGAACCAAGTAAATGTTCAATAGCATTTATTGTTTTCTTCTTAAAAATGTTCAATAAACAATGCAACCATATTAAGAACAATTTAAAACAGCCATAAAAGATCCCATTTCCTGAGCTTCACCTCCCCTTTGCCCTTTAGCTTCAAGCCCTTCTGAGTGCAGAAAGGATTTAACTGTCCTCCAACCTCTCATGTTCTTGTTTTAATCTCAAATTAGGCTGGCTCAAGGAATAGTTCTGACACAACCGCAATAGCTTAATCTTTCACAGTTCAGAGCCTACTTGAAAAAAACACATTTTATTGTTGAGGAGCTCATTCATACTGGGGGCAAACCCCACACCTACAGCTCTACTCTAGTCCTCCCCGGACACGGCCGGCCTGACAGAGTCCTTGCAAAGCAACTCTCTCCCAGAGCATTCTTTCCTTCGCATTCCACTCTTGTAACCTCAGGATAAGAATCAGGGCAATTATGTAACTATATGTGATTTCTCTGAGATTAATTATGGGAGGAAACATTGCTTTCATTGTTGTCTAGGGCTTTGCAGGAACATTTAAAGGAAGCTTTTGCAGTTAGAGCTTATTTTAACATATTGTGTGATTAACAAAGTTCTATGGCAGGGCTCCTGGGTGGCTCAGCCAATTGTGTCCGACTCTTGGTTGGCCTCAGGTCATGATCTCGGGGTCCTGAGATCAAGCTCTATGTTGGGCTCCACACTCAGCATGGAGTCTGCTTGGGAGTCTCTCTTCCCTCTCCCTCTGCCCCTTCCTGCCCCCCTACTCTTTCTCTCTCTAAAATAAACAAATAAATCTTTTTAAAAAACCAGAAAGCAAAAAACCCCACAAAGTTCTATGGCAACATATTATACAGAAATCACACATGACTTTTTGAAAAGTTAATAGATTAACTTCTTTGTTCCCTAAAGAACTCAAAATGGATTTGAATAGGGCATACATACGACATAATTTGCCATTACTCCATCCTGCAAACAACCATTCTACTTTTTGTCCTACAAATTTGACTACTCTAGGTCCCTTGTGTTAAGTGGAATCAGAGTATTTTTCCTTTCTAACTGGCTTACTTCACTTAACATAATACCCCCAAGGTTCATCCATGTTGCATCATATATCAGAACTTCCTTTGTTTTCAAGTCTGTTAACTTATAAATTGACATACATGATGTGTTTTAAAATTATTTGCATTGTTTTTAGAAGTTTTTAAAAAACGTAGTCTTATTTTGATGTACAGTTTTACATGCTGCAATATAGGCACAGGTTTATGTAATCACAATCAGGATAGAGAACTCCCCAAAGTTCCCTTGATACATCTTGCTCCACTCCAACCTCAAGCACAGGCAATCATTAATCTGCTCTCCCTCCCTACAGTCTGCCTTTTCCAGGACATCATGTAAGTGGAATCATATAGTATGTAATCTTCAGGAACTGGCTTCTTTCACTCAGTACAACATGAGATATTTATCCATGTTGTAGATATCAATAGTCTGTTCCTTTTCATTGCTGAAAAGTACTCCATTGGATGGAGCTACCATAGTTTACCCAGTCACCGCGGAAAGCTATTTGCTTCCAGTAATGGATCATTATGAATAATGCTATTATAAACATTAATGTATGAGTTATTGTGTGAATATTCTCCAAGGTAAACGGCTTAGAGTGGGAGTGCTAAATTTTATGGAAACTCTATATTAATTTTAATAGAAACTGCCGAACTGTTTTCCAAAGCAGATGTACCATTATTTTGGGCAGGGGGCATGTGCGCAAGTGTGAGTGTGTACACACTTGCACATGAGAGCAGGGGGAAAGGGCAAAGGGAGAGAGAGAACCCCAAGAAGGCTTTACACTGGGTGCAGAGCCCTATACTGGGCTCAATCTCATGTCCTTGATATGACCTGAGCTGAAATCAAGAGTTAGATGCTTGATAAAACTGAGGCACTCAGGTGCTCCAAAATAGCTGTACCGTTTTGCACTTCCATCAGCAATGTATAAGAATTCCAGTTGCTGCACATTCTCACCAGCATTTGATATTATCAGTTATTTGTGTGTGTTTTAAGACATTCTAATAGGTGTGCAGTGGGATCTCACTGTGGCTTTAATCTATATTTCTCTAATAACTAATTAGCAATATTGCACATTTTAAAAAAAGATTTTATTTATTTATTTGACACAGAGAGAGAGAGAGAGAGAGAGAGAGAGAGAGATCACAAGTAGGCAGAGAGGCCGGCAAAGAGAGAAAAAGAAGCAGGCTCCCTGCTGAGCAGAGAGCCTGATGTGGGGCTCCATCCCAGGACCCTGAGATCATGACCTGAGCTGAAGGCAGAGGCTTTATCTTTTTTTTTTTTAAGGTTTTATTTATTTATTTGACAGAGAGAGAGAGATCACAAGTAGGCTGAGAGGCAGGCAGAGAGAGAGGAGGAAGAGGGCTCCTTGCCGAGCAGGGAGCCCGATGCGGGCCTCGATCCCAGGACCCTGAGATCATGACCTGAGCTGAAGGCAGAGGCTTTAACCCACTGAGCCACCCAGGCGCCCCAATATTGCACATTTTATGTGCTCTTTGACATTCATATATCTTCTTTGGTGACATGTCTATTCAAATACGTTGTCCATTCTTGCATTGAGTTTTTTCCTTATTGCTAAGTTTTGAGAGTTCTTTATGAATCATGGTTGAATCCTTTATTAAGTATGTGATTTGAAAATATTTTTTCCCAGTCTATAGCTGATCTTTCATTCTCTCACAGTGCATTTTGTGGGTCAAAGTTTTTTTACATTTTGTTTAAGGTTCATTTATTTTTAAAATGGATTGTATTTGGGATGCCTGTGTGGCTCAGTTGTTAAGCATCTGCCTTTGGCTCAGGTCATGATCCCAGGGTCCTGGGATCCAGCCCAGCATCAGGCTCCCTGCTCTGCGGGAAAGGCTGCTTCTGTCTCCCACTCCCCCTGCTGGTGTTCCATCTCTCGCTCTCTCTCTCTCTGTCAAATAAATAAATAAAATCCTAAAAAATAAAATAAAATAAAATGGATTGTATTTGGTGCCATACCTAAAAACACTGCGCCTAATCCAAAGTCATGAAGATTTTCTCCTATATTTTCTTTTTATAGTTTTACATTACATATGCGGGTCTACTGGTAATTTTGAGTTTAATTAAGTTTCTGCTTTTTTTGGAGAGTGTGAACAGGGCTGGGGGAAAGGGGAGGAAGGGAAAAGGAGAGAGAGATAATCCTAAGCGGCTTTATACCCAGCATGGAGTTCATGCAGGGCTCAATCTCACGACCTGGAAATCATGACCTGAGCCAAAATCAAGAGTCAGTTGCTTAACCAACTTAGTTACCCAGTTTATTTATACCAGAAGTGAGGTAGAGGTCAGGTTCATTCTTTTACATATGGATGTCCAATTATTCCAACATCATTTATGGAAAAGCCTAGCTTTTCTCCAAAGAATTGTCATTCTCCTTTGTCAAAAATCAATTAGCCATATTTGTGTGGATTTAATTTTGCACTCTATTCTATTTCATTATCTATGTGGTTATGCTTTTGGTTAATGTCACACTGTCTTGATTACTGTATCTTTAGAGTAAGTCTTAAAATCTAGTAAGATGAGTTTTGTTTTGTTTTTTAAGATTTTATTTATTTGATACAGAGAGACACAGTGAGAGAGGGAACACAAGCAGGGGGAGTGGGAGAGGGAGAAGCAAGCTTCTTGCTGAACAGGGAGCCTGATATGGGGCTTGATCCCAGGACTCAGATCATGACCTGAGCTGAAAGCAGTTGCTTAACCAACTGAGCCACCCAGGTGTCCCTATTTTGCCTCTCAAATACATTTTTTTCCCTCTCAAATACATTGTAAAACAATCTTGTTGGGACTTGTGTTAGAATTCACTAAAACTAAATCAATTTGGAAAAACTGACAACTTAATTATATTGAGTCTTCTAATCCATGAATATCTTCATTTATTTAGGTTTTCTTTCATTTCCTTAATTAGTATTTCCAGTTTCGAACATAAAAATTCTTCAGAGATTTTGTTAAATTTAAGCCCAAGTATTTCATTCTGAAGGACTACAAAACAGTACTTAATTTTTTTTTGACTTTCAAGTTGCAATTTAATATATAGCAATGTGATTGATTTTGATGTTAACTGTGTATCCTCTATGGTAACCACACTAATTAGTTCTAGCAGCTTTTTTGTAGATTTCTTTATATTTTCTAGATAGAATCATATTGTTTGTGGACAGAGAAAGTTTTGCTTTCTCCTTTGCATTCTGTAGTGTCTCTTATTTCTGTTTCTTTCCTTATTAGCTGGCCAGGACTTATGACGAGAAATAGAAATGCTGAGAGCAGACATTCTAGTCTTCTTCCCCAAATTAGGAAAAAGCATGTGGTTCCTCACCATTAAAAATGATGTTGTCAGTTTTTTATAGCTGTCCTTTATCAATTGAAGGAAATTATTATATTCCCAGTATGTTGAGGGCTTTTTGTTTTTGTTTTAGTAAAGAATGGATGTTGAATTTTAAGTGCATTTTCTGCATCTACTGATATGACCACGTTGTTATATTTTAGTCTGTTCAGATGGTAGATTACATTTTTTTTTTTTAAGATTTTATTTATTTATTTGATACTGAGAGAGAGAGATTACAAGTAGGCAGAGAGGCAGGCAGAGAGAGAGAGGAGGAAGCAGGCTCCCTGCTGAGGAGGCAGCCGGACTCAGGGCTCGATCCCAGAGATCATGACCCTGAGATCATGACCTGAGCCGAAGGCAGAGGCTTAAGCCACTGAGCCACCCAGGCACCCCTCTTTTTTTAAAGTAGGCTCCATGCCCAGCACAGAGCCCAACATAAGGCTTGAACTCATGACCCTGAAATCAAGACCTGAGCTCAAGAGTCAGACACTTAACCCACTGAGCCACCCAGGCGTCCCTGATTGATTTTCAAAAGAGGTACCAGTCACGCATTCCTGGGATAAACCCCACTTGGTTTTGATGCACTTGACTCTTACTCAATTTGCTAATATTTTGTTCAGGATCTTTTTGTTTATGTTCAAGATATTAGTCTTGTCTTTACAATGTCTTTCTCTGGTTTTGGTACTGGGGTAGTGCTGGCTCTCAGAATGAGTTGGGAAGTGTCTCCTCTTCTGTTTTCTGGTGGGGATTGTGTAGAATTGATATTATGTCTTCCTTAAATCTGGGTCTGGAATTTTCTTTGTTGGAAGGCTTTTAACTATAAGTTTAATTCATTTAAGGGATATAGGTTATTCAGATTATCTGTTTCTTCTTATGTGAGCTTCAGTCATTCACGTCTTTCAAGAAAGTGGTCCACTTAATCTAAATTGTTGAACTTAATGTGCATAGACTTGTTCATAGTATTTCTATATTATCTACCCTTCCACTGTTTGTGTGTCTATACTGCTATTACATCTTTTTGATATTTTGTGCCTTTTTTCTTTGATCAGTCTGGCTAGAAGTTTATCAGTTTTGTTGATCTTTTCATAGAACTAGCTTTTGGTTTCACTAGTTATCTCTATTGTTTCCTTCCTTTTGTTTGCTCTGGGTACTGTTCACTTTTTTCTAGTTTCTTTTTTTTTAAGATTTTATTTATTTATTTGACAGAGACACAGCAAGAGAGGGAACACAGGCAGGGGGAGTGGGAGACGAAGAAGCAGACTTCCTGCCAAGCAGGGAGCCCGATGTGAGGCTCAATCCTGGGACCCTGGGACCATGACCTGAGCTGAAGGCAGACGCTTAACAGACTGAGCCACCCAGGTGCCCCAACTTTTTTCTAGTTTCTTAAAATGGAAGCTAAGATTGTTGATTTCTTTCTTTTCTAATATAAGCTTTTAATGCCATAAATTTCTCTAAAGGTACTGCTTCAGCAGTTTAGTCATTTCAAAATATTTTCTCATTTTCCTTGGGACTTTCTCTTTGGTCCATGGATTATTTAGAAGTGTATTAATACCCATATATTTGGGGAAATTTCAGGTATCTTTTTTTACCGATTTCAAGTATTCCATTTTAATGAGAACATATATTGTATCCTTTCAATTCTTTTAAATTTGTTAAGGTTTTATGTCCAAAGATATGCCTATCATGTTCCATATTACATGTACACTCAAACAGAATATATATTCTGCTGTTTTAGGGTGGAATGTTCCATAAAAGTAAATTAGATCAAGTTGGCTGATGCTATCATTCAGGTCTTCTATATTCTTACTGATTTTTGGTATACTTGTTTTATTGATTACTGAAAGGGATGCTGAAGTTTCCATTTGTAATTGTGAATTTATCTATTTTCTCCTTTTAGTTCTATCAGTTTTTGTTTTATGTATTTTGAAGCTCTGTTAGGTTGCATACAATTCAGGATTGCTATCTTCTTAATGAATTGACAATTTTGTTATTCAATTACATATTTACTTCTTGATACTTGTTTTCTTTGTTCTGAGGTCTATATTGTCTGATTAATACTGCCACTCCAGAATTCTTTTGGTTACTCTGTGCATGGTGTATCTTTAACCATCTGTCTACTTTTTTAGCAGTTTGTATTAAAGTGGACTTCTTGTAGAAGAAGGAATGAAGAAAAAGGAAGAAAAAGGAGAAACTGAAAAGAAAGAATAAAATTATAGGTTCAACCATGTCAACAGTTACATTAAACAGAAATGTTCTGGAACATTTCCGTTTAATGTAACTGTTGACATGGTTGAACCTATAATTTTATTCTTTCTTTTCAGTTTCTCCTTTTTCTGTTTTTCCTTTTCTGGTTTCTTTAGAATTATTTTAATATCTTTAACTTTTCTACTTTAACTTATCTCTTGGCTTTTTAAACTCTATACTTTGCATAATATTTATAATGATTGCTCTAAGGATTAAAATATGCTTAAGTTTTATATTCCACTTATTAATATTGTATTATTCCAAATAAAATATAGGACACTTTCAGTCATATAGGCCCCTTTACACACTTTATGTTATAGTTATCATATGTAATACATCTGTGTACACTAAAAATCCTACCATTTAATGTCATATTGTTTTCTTGCATCCATTATACATATTTTAAGGAACTCAAGAGGAGTAGAACAGTATTTACCCATATATTTGCTATTTCTGTTGCTCTTTATTCCTTAAATGTCAAATTTCCTTCTGTGATCATTTCCCTTAGACATGAAGAACTTCCTTTAGCATTTCTTTTACAGCAGGTGTATTGATAACAAATTCTCTTCATTTTCCTTCATCTGAAAAAGTCTTTATTTTGCCTTCATTATTAAATAATATTTTTATAAAATATAGAAATCTGGGTTGACATTTCTTTTTTTCCACCATTTAAAATATGTTGTTCTTTTTTTTTTTTTTTTTTTTAAGATTTTATTTATTTATTTGACAGAGAGAGAGAGATCACAAGTAGGCAGAGGCAGGCAGAGAGCGAGGGGGAAGCAGGCTCCTTGCCGAGCAGGGAGCCCGATATGGGCCTCGATCCCAGGACCCTGAGATCATGACCTGAGCCGAAGGCAGAGGCTTTAACCCACTGAGCCACCCAGGCGCCCTAAAATATGTTGTTCTAAAAAAAATTTTTTTTGTTCCACTTCTTTCTACCTTCCATGATTTCTGATGAGAAATCCATAATCTCTTTCTCCTCCCTTTCTGGAACTCCAAACACATGTATGTTATATTTAATTCCAGTGTAGTTAACATTCAGTATTATATTAGTTTCAGGTGTACAATATTGTGATTCAACAGTTCTATATATTACTCAGTGCTCACCAAGGTAAGTGTAGTTCTGTTTGTACATAGCCGTTTGGTTCTCCCCCACTCTGAAACATGCTTTATTTTTACTTACAAATATATTATGCACATATTCCCAGCTAAGTACATAAAAATTTATTCCTTTTTTTAAAAAGTTGTGGTAAAATACACATTAAATTTACCATCTTGGGCACCTGGGTGGCTCAGTGGGTTAAAGCCTCTGCCTTCAGCTCAGGTCATGATCTCAGGGTCCTGGGATGGAGGCCTGCATCGGGCTCCCTGCTCAGCGGGGAGCCTGCTTCCTCCTCTCTCTCTGCCTGCCTCTCTGCCTACTTGTGATCTGATCTCTCTCTGTGTGTCAAATAAATAAATAAAATCTTTAAAAAAATAAATTTACCATCTTAACCATTTTTAAGAGTATAGTTCAATAGAGTCAAATACATTCACACTGTTGTGCAACCAATATTCAGAACTCTTTTTATCTTACAAAAATTGAAACTCTACACCCATTAAACAACTCCCCATTCCCCACTGCTCCCATGGTTCTTTCTTATAGCTTCTGTTTCACTACAGAGAATTTCTAAGTTTACATTCATTTCAAGAGTGCTGTCTCCTACTTCTTGGAGTTTGGCTATACTAGCTGCTTTAAAGTCATTGCCTGATAAGTTTAACATTTGAGCCATCTTGGGGTTGGCTTTTCTTGCGAGTTGTTGACATTTTTATATTTCATATGACTTTTTAAAAGATACTAAGTGGCAGGGCCAGCACCGGAAGTGGTCTGTTAATTCTGTCCAGTGCTCTTTGCACTGATCCATGGAACCTTAGTTGTATACATATTCATCATTCATTCATATTTTATTTATTTAATTTGTTCATAAAGATTTCACTTATTTATTTGAAAGACAGAGAAAGAACAAGCAGGAGGAGCGGCAGGGAGAGGGACAAGCAGACTACCAGTGAGCAAGGAGCCCAATGCAGGGCTCGATCCTATGAACTGACCCAAAGGCAGAAGCTTAACTGACTGAGCCCCCCAGCCGCCCATCATTCATGTTTTAATATGTAAGTCATAATTAGAGGATTGTCTTTGGAGCCAAAGTAAAGGCTGCTTAGTGCTATTTCTGCATATCATCATTTTAGGTAGAAATCTTGAGCTCAGTGAACAATTTTTCTTTCCTCCTACTACAGTGAATACTAGATGTCATGAAAATGGTCCTTCTGGTTCCCATTTGGACATTCCTCTTGGTAAAAACAATACTCAGTGATACACACACACACACATACCAAGGCAACCAAGATTTAGTGGTTGAATTCCAAGAATCCCTTTCTATCCAAAAGCTATAAGTTGCTCAGCAAGTTCATTCACTGAGAAGCCAGGGGGAAAGGCATTTTAGGAAAGTAATCATCACCGATCTGAGACAGTAAGAAAAGGTAGAGGAATGGCAGCTGGCATATAAGGGTAATGACTGCAGGTAGCAGCAAGAGCATCACTCAGGAGGTTATGAATTATTCACTAAAAGAGGACAAGGGGAGGGGCCCCTGGGTGGCTCAGTGGGTTAAAGCCTCTGCCTTCAGCTCAGGTCATGATCTCAGGGTCCTGGGATCGAGCCCCACATCGGGCTCTCTGCTCAGCAGGGAGCCTGCTTCCTCCTCTCTCTGCCTGCCTCTCTGCCTACTTGTGATCTCTCTCTCTCTGTCAAATAAATAAATAAAAATCTTTATAATAAAAAAATAATAATAAAATAAAAGAGGACAAGGGGAAACAGGACAGGGAAACAGAGAAAGAAGGGATAGACACATTCAGTGGACATTTGAACCATCAATTCGCACAGCCATGTGCAGAGCAATCTTGGTTCATTAAGTTTGACAGTCCAGAGTTGATGAGCTTTTCTCATTTTTCCTCTACTTTGGGGGCAATCTGAACACCAGCAGGTGCTGCCATCCCTGGGACAGGAATATTTAATCTTTCATCTACATCTTTAGTCAAAATTTCAGTGATAACCTGCTCAATCTGTGTAATGGAGCCAACGAACAAACTGTGTATTCCAAGTCTTCTAGATCAACTCACACATCTACATTTAAACAAAGGAATTTAGAACTCAGGTAAAAACCAAAAAGTACTGGGCCATTAAAACACTTTCCCAGTTGTGAGATCTGAGAGGGTTATTATTCACTAAGAAGAAAAGAAATCCCATCAGGATTTCTTTCTGTAACTACTCAAAAGATTTAATCTTAAATAGGAGTATAGGGATCTGTCCTTATTAGTACATTTATTCCCAGTAGTATCTAGTTTTATTCCATTCCCCCAGAAATTGTAAAAAGTTTTCCCATATCATTTTATATATATTTTAACACTAACACTGCATTCATCATTTTTTTAAAAGATTTTATTTATTCATTTGACACAGAGAGAGATTACAAGTAGGCAGAGAGGCAGGCAGAGAGAGAGGAGAGAGGAGGAAGCAGGCTCCCCGCTGAGCAGAGAGCCCGATGTGGGCCTCGATCCCAGGACCCTGGGATCATGACCTGAGCCGAAGGCAGCGGCTTTAACCCACTGAGCCACCCAGGCGCCCTGCATTCATCATTTAAAGACTATAACAATTCATGGAAACCCTAAGATTTCATCAAGTTTATAGTAGGTAAATGAAAGAGCACTTCTCCTTTTTCTCTATACCAATCAAAAATTGTTATCTTTTAGTTAATTTCCCTTTGAATTTAAGATGTTACTCAGTCTATAGAGTATACAAAACATTATAGATTATGCAAAAACAGGTATTTTGCTAATTCAGATGGGCATGTGGGTTTACTGCTCCAGCTAGGATGAACCCATAAAGTTCCTTATTTCTAGGAGGCCCAGTGTATTTATATACTGCGTAAACATCCAGCACTTTCATTGGGACTCAAAGTTGCTGCCAAGCTTGTAGCTTCTTCTGAATAAAGTGAAGCTGCCATTCTGGAGGAACTGACTGAATAGAGTGGTTGCTTGATCTAAGGGTTGCTACTTTTCAGGCTAGTCAGCTGCCTATAACGTGGCCCAAGCCAAGACTACCCAACAGGGCCAATCATGACAAACTGAGCCATTCAGGTCTGCCTTCTTAGGATGGCTGAAGCAAAAAGTAAGTAAGAAACTGGAAGTAGGGACAGAAATGGACATCCTTGGAGAAAAGGCGGTCTAAGTAATGGGAAATTTGAGGCCAGAGAAAGAGAAAACAGAAAAGAAAGTAAGTTGGAAGCAGCAGAAACAAAGACAGAGAAAAGATCACTGAAATGATCGAACAGATGCCAAGTACGGAGAAACGGAAGCCCACTGCTGATGAAGTGACAAATAAAAGAAACAGAACTGTATATGCTATGTTCTGAAAATTATTCCAACTTATCTTCTATTAGCTCAGGTTAAGCTGCTTTTTCTGTTTTCCTCACTTTCAGTGTTTCCTCAGGTGTCTTTCTGTTCTTGCAACTTAGAAGAAGAGTCTACCACTATTAACTAAGTTTGCAATTACTCCTTTATGCACAGATCATTAAGTTTATGATAAATCGCTATTCTGAAGGGATCATTTTAATTTCAAAAGATTTTAACTGTGGTTGGGCATTTATGTAACATTTTGTTTCTTCTGTATTGAGGCTAGTAACTTAATTACCTGAATATATTTAGGTGCCTTGAAATTGGCCACCTATACTCACCTGCCACTAATACATGTATTTTTATATTTAAGCCAGATGCCTTGCAGTCTCTGGTACTTACCTCCGTAGAAAAGTTAAAATTTTCAACTTGTTCCTCCCCATAAATAAGGAATTGTGTTTTGTCAGTGTAAGAGAACACTAACTCAAAAACTTTTTAATTCACACTTTACTCCAAGGTTTCTACTTGACATAGGGGTGATTGTTCTGGGAGCATTAATACCGCAAGTATAAGTTACAACACTACTGACCAGCATTAACTTACATAGGGACCTGTTTACCTATTGCTTACAAAGTGTGAGTCAATTCTTGGGTTAATTTCTTTCTTTTTTTAAAGATTTTTATTTATTTGAAAGAGAGAGAAAGTGAGAGAGCATAGAGGGAGAGTAAGAAGGAAAAGCAGGCTCCCCGCTCAGCGGGGAGCCTGATGCGGGGCTCCATCCCAGGACCCTGAGATCATGACCTGAGTAAGGCAGATGCTTAACCGACTGAGCCACCCAGGCGCCCAGGTACTTGGGTTAATTTCTAACTAAGGCCATCTCGTTTTTGTACCTACTGTGAAAGAACATTTTAGAATCTAGCTTGTGTGTGGATAGCAAAGCCCCTAATTGCTGGAAATCTGTAGTGTTTGAGGTCATGAAACAGAGACGGTGCTTGGGAACACTCTCACTGGCTCCTTTCCTAATTATTCTATACATGGGTTTGATTATTTAGAATATCATGAAATACTATCAGTATTTGAATGACAGACTATTGTTAGAATATCATTATAGCAGAAAGCTTACGAACAGTTTAAGGAATCATGCATGCTCTTTATAGACACTCCCTTAAGTCTCTTAATACAAAAATGCAACTTTAAATGTTTGCTTTTGCCTGATACTCTGTTAAAAAGAAACTCTAAAGAGTCTGGAGGAGTTAAAGGCCCAATGTTATTTGCAAAAGTGGCTTCTTCTGATGAAAAAGAATTTGAGGCATTATGGCCATGCTTCTTGAAACTCAATTCTTTATTCTTTAAAATAAAGTTTTCTCTCGGTACTTTCTGCTTAATTTTTTTGTGAAGCAAAAACTGCTCTAAACATAAAGTCTATTTAAAAAAAAATGAATCTAGATAGAGACCTTACACCTTTCATAAAAATTAACTCAGATGATCATAAACCTAAATGTAAAATGCAAAGCAATAAATCTCCCAGAAGGGGCACCTGGGTGGCTCAGTTGTAAAGCGTCTGCCTTTGGCTCAGGTCATGATTCCATGGTCCTGGGATAGAGCCCTTCGGGTTGGACTCCCAGCTCAGCAGGAAGCCTGCTTCTCCCTCTCCCACTCCCCCTGCTTGTGTTCCCTCTCTCACTGTATCTCTCTCTGTCAAATAAATAAAATCTTTAAAAATAAATAAATAAATAAACCTTCCAGAAGATAAGAAAAAATCTACATGATCTTGGTATGCCAATGACCTTTTTTTTTTTAAAGATTTTATTTATTTATTTGACAGACAGAGAGAGATCACAAGTTGGCAGAGAGCCAGGCAGAGGGAGAAGGGGAAGCAGGCTCCCCGCCGATCAATGAGCCCGATGTGGGGCTCGATCCCAGGACCCTGAGATCATGACCTGAGCTGAAGGCAGAGGCTTTAGCCCACTGAGCCACCCAGGCGCCCATGCCAATGACTTTTTAGATATAACAGCAAGGGCACCAATCATGAGAGAAATGTTGTTAAGTTCGACTTCATTAAAATTAAAAACTTCTGCTCTGAAAGACACAATCAAGAGAATGAGAAGACAAGCCACAGACTGGGAGAGAATATTTGCAAAAGACACATCTGATAAAAGGGCTGTTATCCAAAATATGCAAAGAACTCTTAAAATGCAATAAGAAAATGAACAACCCAATTAAAAAATGAGCAGAGGGCCTGAACAGACACCCCACCAAAGATACACACGTGGCAAATCAGCATTTGAAAAGACGTGTAGCATCCTGTCAGCAGGAAAACTGCAAGCTCAACAAAGAGATTCTACTAAATGCCTATTAGAATGGCCCAAATCCAAAACACTGACAACACCAAATGCTGGCAAGGATGAGGAGTAAAAGGAACTCTGGCTGAATGCTGGGAGAAATGCAAAATGGCATGACCACTTTGGAAAACAGTTTGGCAGTCTCAACTAAATATACTCTTACCATATGATCCAGCAATTGCACTTTGGTATTTACCCAAATGAACTGAAAACTATGTCCGCACAAAAACCTGCAAGTAGATATTTATAGTAGCTTTATTCCTAATTGCCAAAATTTGGAAACAATGACAGTGTCCCTCAGCAGGTGAATGGATAAACTGTGGCACACCCAGATAATGGGATATTATTTGGTGCTAAAAAGAAATAAGCTGTCAAGCTGTGAAAACCTTGGAAGAAACTTAAATACATATTACTAAGTGAGAGAAGGCGACCTGTAAAGGCTGTATGATCTCAAGTGTGTAACATTCTGGGAAAGGCAAAACTACAGAGAGAGTAAAAAGATCAGTGGTTGCCTGTGGTTAGAGGAGAGGAAGGGGTAAACAGGAGGACTACAGAGGGCTTTCTGGGCAGTGAAACTGTTCTGGATGATACTGCAATGGTAGATACATGTCATTATGCATTTGTCTAAACCCACAGAGTGTACAGCAGAAGCCTAATGTATACACTATACACTTGAAGTGAAAATGAAGCGCCAATATTGGGTCATCAATTAGAACAAATACAGCACTCTGGTGAGGGTGTTGACCACAGAGGAGGCAGTGCTTGGGGGCGAGGCAGGGAATATAGAGGATCTCTGTACTTTCTGCTGAACTTTGCTGTGAGCCTAAATCTGTACTGAAAAATAAAGTCTGTTTTACAAATAATAAAGTTCCCTGGGCCCCAAGCCAGACCTGCCGAGTCAGACAGAATCTCGTAAAGGGGTGAAGATCTAAGGAATATGATTTTTAGCAAATGGCTCTGGAGACAAGATTACTAACATGGTGGGGGAGGTGAGAAAGGACAAGGGGAGAGAAAATGGAGAAGAGATGAGGAGAGAAATTAACACTGACTGACATTTCCATGTCCCAACCTTAACGATTCTGGTTCAGTACAGTGAGAGTGGTGCCTAGAAATACGCATTTGAAAAACTCCTTAGGTGATTCTGATGAAGGGAAGCACATGCCCAATCCAGTGAGGGAGATTCGGGGAAGGAGGGTTTAATAAAAAGGAGTAAAATGGCATGCATTATTTCTGATGTAAAAATAAACTGTTCTGAATGTCAAACAACAACAACAACAACAACAACAACAACAAACCAAAGAATAAAGAAAAAAAGGATACAGTCAAAGGCAATGAAGGGAGGATCTGAGCAAAGGACAAAACAACCCGAGAAAAGATTCTTCCTTCCAAGCTCAATAATTAAGCTCAAGAAGACAGCCCTGCTGTGTTGTCTTATGAAGTCATGTCGGTGCACATTCTTCACCATGATTTAATTGAAACAAGGCAGATGACAAAGTAATTTTCAGGAATGTAGTCTCAAAAGCAGACAAGTGGGGGTGCCTGGGTGACTCAGTTGCTTAAATGTCCAACTCTTGATCTCAGGGTCATGAGATAGAGCCCTGCCTCAGGCTCCCCACAGGGAGTCTGCTTCCCCTCCCTCTCTCCCTCTGCCCACTCGCCCTCTCTCTCTTTCTAAAATAGATTATGGGACAAAGCTGTAACATGCCAATTACCAGAGAGTCATATTTTCCAAATGCTACAATATAAAGCATTTATTGCAAACAGAAAAAACAATTGGCGGATCAATTTCATACATTGCATGAAATCAGTTCATATTCATAGAATGGGTAAGAAAAAAATGAATTTTTAAGATGCTGTTTAAAATCTATCAAGTAGGTAAAGTTTGCCCATGAAGTAGGATCTTTAACTGGGAGATTTATATAACGTATTATCTAAAACGGGACAGTTGTGAGCGAAAGAGACTGTTAATAACTATGCCAGGAGGGACGCCTGGGTGGCTCAGACAGTTAAGTGACTGCCTTCGGCTCAGGTCATGATCCTAGGGTCCTGGGATCGAGTCCTGTGTCGGGCTCTTTGCTCAGTGGGGAGGCCTGCTTCTCCCACTACTTGTGCTCTCTCTCTCTCTCTGGCAAATAAATAAAATCTTAAAAACAAAAACAAAACAAAACAAACTATGCCAGGAAAACCAGTACAGACCAAGACTGTCCCAACCAAACCAGAAAGGATATCCCCCTAATGGTAATAGTTCTCAGGGCAAAATAAACCTAACAATAATCATATATACTAACTATACAATGCTCCAAAGAGCAATTGACCTTAATTATAGTTAGAAAACACAGATGGCATTAATCCAAGTTTCTTTCTCTCTTTTCCCATATCCTTGGTAGAGAGCATCAAATAGCACTTTTATAATTACATAGCCCAGCAGTAACTAATATTGATTTTGGAACTTAGTAAAGGTCAACATTAATTTGTGTACCACACTGGATTTCAATCTAGCCTTTACTCTGGAATTCATTCAGTGGGCATTGTTTCACCAGCCCTATTAGCACTCCAACCATGACAACAGGCTCAAACTTGAACAAACTGTCAGAATAAATTTTTTAAAATTTTAAGATATAGTATACTTTTGTATGGATCTTGGCTCCCTAGTGAATGGTATCTTGATTATGAAGAGTCTTTTCCTTGAGTTTCTAATCTGAAAGGGTTTTCTTTTCTCTTTCAACAAATAAGTACTGGGGTGGGGTGGTCTATAGTATGCCATACTTTCTCCTAAGTGACAGATAAAGCAGAGGAGAGATGGAGCAAATAATTGTCAATCCAATGAGAAATAGCTTAGCCATTTGTCTTCATGGAGAATAGTGGCTCCCAAACCTGACTGCACATTAGAATTATTTGGAGGAGCTTTAAAGAAACCACCGTGTGTCTTAACACATAAAACATTCACAGCAGAATTTCTCATAAAAGCCAAAAAATGGGAACAACCCAAATGTGCATCAGCTGATGAATTGATAAATGAAGTATATAAAGCAGAGTAGTTTGCAATAATAAAAAAGAATGAAGTACCATTGCCTGCTACCACATGAATGAACCTTGAAAACAAAACGCTAAATGAAAGAAGCCAGATACAAAAGACCATATATTGTAATGATTCCATTCATATGAAATGTCCAAAATCAGAAAATCTATAGAGACAGAAAGCAGATTAAGGGCTGTCTAGGACTAGGGATTTGGGGGAGGAATGAAGAGCGACTGCTAATGAGTACAGGTTTCTTTTTTCAGAGTAATGATAATGTTCTAAAGCTGACTGTAATCATCAGGGAAATGCAAATCAAAACCACAGTAAGGTATCACTTCACACCTGCTAGAATGGTTCTTATCGAAAAGCCAAGCAATAACAGCACTGGTGAGGACAGAGAGAACGGGAACTCTTGTGCACAACTGGTAGGAATATAAATTAGTACAGCCATTATGCAAAACAGTACGGAAGTTCCTCAAAAAATTGAAAGCAGAACTACTATGTGATCCAGCAACTGTACTTCTGGCTACCTACTGAAAGGAACATAAATTTGTGTCCAGAAGACATCAGAATCGCACCCCTCAGTTTATCTGCAGTATGTACCCAATCAATTGCATTTTTCCTGTCAATCTTCACAGCCTTTGTGCCCTCTTTCTAACTGGGACTCTGTCCCAACTTTCCCTTCAACATCTCAACTACCTGGCCATGAAGGGGCCTTGCTTGGAAAAGCAGTTCAGCAGTGCTGGCCTTCTCCTAACCAGGCCTGACCTCCTGCACACTGGCTGGCTGATAATCCTGCCTCATGTTAAAGAAGCTACCTTGTAATAGTCCACATTGTCGTTTGCAGGACACTGTGTATTGCCACTGCCTGGACACACTGCTCCTGGAGCCCATACCTGGTTCAATGTTGACGCTGGCCTGCCTAAGCCAGAGATGGCCCAAAATGTGCACTTGGACATGACCACCGATGGCTGGTCCCTGCAGCTCTCTCAGGCATGGGCATGACATTCCTGGATTCATCTCCTTTTCCTGCTGGCCTGCCGTAAGTTTACAGCGCTACCTCCAAAATCTTGTTAGAAAGAATATAAAACATTTATAATCATACAGAGTATTAAAACACTATTTAAAGAGTATGGTTCTTTTTAAAATTTAGATAGTATATTCCAATAGCAAACTCTCTTTTGAGACATTCTTGAGGATTTCACTGTGGTTGTACTTCTGATGGGGTTGTGGAATCAGTCAAGTGGTGTCATACTCTTACCTTCAAAAAGGCTACCAATCAAATGGCTACCATGTGAGTGATTCGAAAGTACAGCAACCAACCACCCTTCAACTTGGGGAGATTATACTGACTCCTGGGTCACTGTTAGGACCACTGGAGGAAATAAACTAAAGGAGTTTGAAAAATGTCCATCAGATGTGGGGAAGACATTTAACACAGAATAACAAGTGGGCATGAAAAAGGATGGAGAGCCTTTTGCAAGATCAGAGATTCACAAACACTACCACACGGCTATGAGAAGTCAGGGTGTAAGTGCTGTTAAAAAACCTCAAGGACACGAACACACGTCAACCTAAGCATGTAGGGAAGGTGTACTGTTAACTATCAACAAAGCTACATACTTAGATACTGGGGAGATCATACATTTTCTATACCGATTAACAGAAAGATCCAAAATAAATGAGTTCAGGGCGCCTGGGTGGCTCAGTGGGTTAAAGCCTCTGCTTTCGGCTCAGGTCATGATCTCAGCGTCCTGGGATTGAGGCCCGCATTGGGCTCTCTGCTCAGCAGGGAGCCTGCTTCCTCCTCTCTCTCTCTGCCTGCCTCTCTGCCAACTTGTGATCTGATCTCTCTCTGTGTCAAATAAATAAATAAAATCTTAAAAAAACAAAACAAAACAAAACAAAAACACCAAAAAAAAAAACCCCAAAATAAATGAGTTCGGTTCTGTGTATTTGGTAGGAGCAGCAACCTTGGTTCTAATTAAATCTAAAAGGTAGCAACTGTCAGATAGGTGAAAAATCCAAAATTCAACAAGGAAAAAAAATCATTATTTATAGCAAGTAGTCATTAAATGTTTATTACCTGAATGAATGACAAATAATTTCATCCAATAATTTTTAAAATTGCTTAAAACTGTGAGAGTATTTAACTTTTCAAATTTCATATGCTCTTATTTCTTCTGTGCTCTACTTTCTAAAAGCTTGATAATCTTTTTCTATTTCTTATCGAAAATTCTTATGCTTATAGTGAATAAACTGGTGGCAGCATTATAAAGTTACTTTAGTTCAAATGAAAAGGTTTATTTCCGCTAGACATCTCACCCAGTTGCAAATTAATCTGAACTGGAATAAAAATATGAATTAAATTTTCCTATCACCCTCTAAAAGTTCATGTTAGGCTTCATTTAGGAGATCCGACTTTATGTGAAGTTTACTATTCGTGAAGTTTTCTAATTATAGAAGCCTTAATATTCAAAACTGTTTATACTTTTCTAAGTCAGGATGACAAGAACCTGGAACAAACTTTCTACACCAAAGGCCTGTTTCTCATGGAATATACCATAGTTCTGGCTTTATGCTCACATCACACAAAGATAGGCTGTTACTGGAGAGTTGTTTCGTACAGATGGTATTTTTAATTCTCCACGTTTTGTCCAAAAATGTAGTCTTCGTTTTAATCAAGAAGAGAAGCCTGGAATTTCTTCCATTTCAAACTCGTCTCTCCATTTTTGCAGGTCTTTTCCATCATTTATCATCCATAACTTTGCAAAACACTTTAGCCTTCTCCTGGAGAGAAAATAAAATACGATGTAGTTTATAAATGAATTGGGGTACAATACATTTCACTGAAAGCTGTAAAAGGTCTAAGACAGGGATGCCTGGGTGGTGCAGGTGGTCAAGCATCTGACTCCTGGTTTCGACTTGGATCATGATCTTGGGGTTGTGAGATCGAGTCCCATGTTGGGCTCTGTGCTAGGTGCAGAATCTGTTTGACATGCTCTCTCCCTCTGCTCCTCCTGCTATCATGCTCTGTCTCTCTCAAATAAATAAATCTTAACAACAACAAAAAAAGGTCTATGACTTAGAATACCAGGCAGGGCTCTGTGGTTAGGAAGTTGTGTCAGCATCAGCCTTATAGTGATGCTGTTATAATCAAGGACTGAGGTTGCTGATTGCCACAACTACTTCCAAGGAGGGGAGAACCCAATTTCTTCCCCTTCTAACTTGGGCCAGAGGCTATGTTGTGCTCACAGGATGAAAAGTAAAGCTGATTTAATACAGCAAACCCAGCTAATGAAAGAGCAGAATGCCAACATAACATAGACATATTTTTTTCTGTAGAAGACCAACCAGTTAAATATTTAGGGTCTGGAGCCAGGGTGAATGCCAGTTATCACTTCACCACTGACTAGGAATGGGACCCTGACTTCCTGGTCGATTTCCAATCCTCGCTTGGCCTCATTTTCCCCAACTACGATATGGGAATAACACCATTACCTATACCTCACAAGGCTGTCATAACGATTGAGTTAGTACAGGTAAAGCGGTAAGAATAGTAACTGGCCCCTGTCTATCTGGGCTGCTAAAAATGACTCCGTAGACTTGTTTCTGTGCACAGTAAGCATTCAATAAGTACTAGCTGTTATCACAAACCCACATAAATGTACGAGATTCCCTTTGGTTTCTTTGATCTTACCAATGGAACTGATGTGATAAGCACTTTTAGTAAAAAGGTAAAAATAATGAATATAGTGTCCAAATAAATGATCAGTTTCTACCCCAATGCAACCTCTTTTGACAATTCTGTCTTGTCAAGATGATAGATTTCAAAATGTCACACAGTAGTTGGAAGAGTTAAAACATAACCTGTGGATTTTATTGCTCTTGCTATTAATAGGCTCTTCAGCAGCAATAAGTATAAACTACCATATTTTACTGCCATCTCATTCATATATATATATTCATATATATATATGAATATATATATATATACACCTTTGTAGTTAAGTTTTATTCTAGTTTCTCTAGGGAAGAAGAAAAATAATAAGATAACAAACGAGGATTTAAGTTTGTCTTTGGACTTGCGTAGAGAACTAAGGGCTTATCTTTGAACTCTCATAATAAATAATTACTTTTCTAATTGTGGAAAGGATCCAAAAGTGAATGCCAACAGAGGAAGCTACATGTCATGCCATGTATATTATTCTAGCACTTTGGACTTGGTCAACACCATTTACCATTGCAAACTATAGAGTGGCAAGGCAGAACCACAAGAGGAAGAAATGGAGAAGATGGTTTCAGAACTATACTTCAGTATACAAGCTGATAATTGTTTAACTAATATTAGGTATTGCTATTTAAATATTTAAATTTGGTAATGATTTCCAGGACTAAAAATTTTTCTTGTAGTGTGGTGACCAGCCAAGATTTTCTATTTGACCAACAATCTGTTCCCTCGTGGTCACAGAGTTATCAACCAGGGCAGTAACGTCTTGCCCCAGGCATATCCGACTTGCCAGGTAGTGAAGGAGGGGGGCAGGAGATGGATGAGGAGCTTCTGTCCTTTTACCATCTTGTACTTGGGGGAAAAGAGGCTGTAATTTATTTGTTTTAATGTGATATTTTTCTTTTCTTTTCTTTTTTTTTTTTTAAAGATTTTATTTATTTATTTGACACAGAGAGAGAGAGATTACAAGTAGGCAGAGAGGCAGGCAGAGAGACAGGGAGAGGAGGAAGCAGGCTCCCTGCCGAGCAGAGAGCCCGATGCGGGCTTCGATCCCAGGACGCTGAGATCATGACCTGAGCCGAAAGCAGAGGCTTTAACCCACTAAGCCACCCAGGCGCCCAATGTGATATTTTTCTAGGAATATCTTTCTTCCAATGCATACCTCAGATATAGATTAAGATTGGTTAATATACTGACTATATACTGGCTGGATATCAAGGATAAAAGATAGAATGCATTCACGTAAGCATTCTAAGTGACAGAAAGAAGGCAATTTAAAGATATATTTATTCATCTCAGAGAGAAAGAGGAGAGTGAGCGAGAGCAGGGGGGAGGGGCAGAGTCGGAGAGGGAGAGAGTCTTTACACAGACTCTCACTGAGTGCAGAGCCCCACAGGGGGCTCAATCTCACAACCCTGAGATCATGACCTGAGCCAACACCAAGAGTTGGATGCTTAACTGACTGTGCCACACAGATGCCTGAATAAAGCTGGGTTTTTTTTTTCTCTCTCTCTTTTTTTTTAACATAGACTCCACGCCCAGTGTGGAGCCCAACATGGGGCTTGAATTCACAACCCTGAGATCAAGAACTGAGCTGAGATCAAGAGTCGGATGCTAAGCCAATCGATCTACCCAGGTGCCCCACAGGTAGTTTAGAAAGAAAAATTTGTCACAAACAATCTGCAAAAGAAGTGACATGGGGATACTGACTATAATTACATAGTTACATAATACTATTATTTTCATTCATGTCCTGACAGAATTCTCATTTTCTGAATGCAGTATATGGATAAAGGAAGTACTCTAAAGGTTTTAAATGTCATGGTTTCTTTTAGTAATTTGTTGTATAATTGAATGCTTTAAGCAACCAGTGTGTTGGCACACAGTAAGGAGTTAACTTAGTTCTTTAGAAAAATGACTGAAAAACCAATTTAGCAACTCAACAGATAAAGATCTGAGTAGAGAAGGCGGACTGAATTCACATGAGCTTTTCAAAGATCTGTTTTCATTTTATTTTAATTAAATGTTTTAGAATATTTGAAGAAATACTTAAAGGTAAATCTGATGTTCATTTACAGGACATTCCTCTCCCCTGGACAACTTGGAAGGTATAATTATAAGCCAAAAAATGCAACACAATCATTCTGACCTCTTCATATTTACTAATCCTTCTAACTCTTTTGACTTGCTAGCGGCTTTCTTTAAAATTTCTCCAGGAACATCTGCTAGTTTAGCCACATTTAGTCCATAACTCCTTGCTGCAATTCCTCTGGTTATTTGATAAAGAAAAGTGACAAAATCAGGGACTTGTTCTTCACCTACAAAATAAAAGAAAATTTAAAAAAAGAGGAGATAAAGGAAAAACCATGCCTGAATGTTCAAAGTAGAAGATTAAACAAGACATACAAATTCTTACAACTTCACTAAATTAAAATTTACAATCTGAAAAAGAAACACAATGTTCCTAATCACCTCTTATTTTTATTTATTTTTTTATTTTTATTTTTTAAAGATTTTATTTATTCATTTGACACAGAGAGAGAGATTACAAGTAGGCAGAGAGGCAGGCAGAGAGAGAGGAGGAAGCAGGCTCCCTGCTGAGCAGAGAGCCCGATGTGGGCCTCGATCCCAGGGCCCTGAGATCATGACCTGAGCCGAAGGCAGCGGCTTTAACCCACTGAGCCACCCAGGCGCCCCCTAATCACCTCTTAGCCCCATTTATCAATTATACATATCTAGGAAAAGGGGAAATACTGTTCTGAAAATTCTCTTGCATTCAGGATCTTGTAGCTCACCCAAAAGGGCCTTCTTTTTAAGATTTTGTTTTTAAGTAATTTCTACATTACTTACTACAGTAATTTCTACATTACGATATTACATTTCTACATTAATTACTACATTAATGTGGGTGGGGTTCAAACTTACAACCCCAAGGTCAAAAGTTGCAAGCTCCACTGACTGAGCCAGTCATGCGCACCCCCCTCCTCAAGAGTTTTTTAACAATGACTTGGTGTAAGGTAAAGATTTGTTTTATGCTTCTTGCCAAATAATTTCAACTGAACTGCTACTATCAGAAAGGGAATGATTCTGATACATATATACATATACAATATAATTTTCCCTGTAAAAATAGACCAAAAAAGTATTATTTCAGTGAATGTGCTCACTGAACAGTCTTGTATGTAATACACTCTGTAAAGTAACATACGTAAGAAATGTTTCTAAGAATGCTAAAAACAAAACAATAGCAAAAGAAAGCATAACGAAATACAACATGGTGCACAGCTTAAATAACAAGATTGAGAAATTCCAGTTTATTAAATGTACTGGGTTAACTAAGAGTTATATATATTCAGGTGGACACTGTTCAGTTCCACCTAGCTCGCACTGAGGACTAAAGGGTTTATTGCTTCAGCTCTCAGGAAGGTTGTCAGTCCACAATCCTCAGCTGTATCCCCTCTTTGGGAGTTACCTCAGCTTAAGAAGAGAACTGCTTCGGGAGCCTGGGTGGCTCAGTGGGTTAAAGCCGCTGCCTTCGGCTCAGGTCATGATCCCAGGGTCCTGGGATCGAGGCCCACATCGGGCTCTCTGCTCAGCAGGGAGCCTGCTTCCTCCTCTCTCCCTGCCTGCCTCTCTGCCTACTTGTAATCTCTCTCTCTGTGTCAAATGAATAAATTTAAAAAAAAAAGAAAAAAAAAAAAAGAAGAGAACTGCTTCATCTTAGGTCATGTCCTGTCTTGGGCAGCCTGCATCGTGACTGGTTGCTATGGGAGTTGGTAGGCAGCTTCTAAGATGGCCACCAAAGACCCCTGCCTCCTTGTGTTCATGCCCATGTGTCACTCTCTGCCCCTGAGTGTAGGCAGAACCCAGTGACTTGCTTCTCACAAATAAAATATGGCAAAAATGATGTGTTGTCACTTCTGAGATTAGATTGCAAAATACTGTGGCTTCTGTCCTGGCCATTCATTTTCTTGCTTACTTACTCTGAGGGAAGTCAGTTGCCATATAGTGGGCTGCCTTATGAAGAAGCCCACATGGAAAGAAACTGATGTCTCTGGCCAACAGCCACATGAGTGAACTTGGAAGTAGACACTCCTAAAGCTTGCCAGCACCCACGTTAAGAGGTCTGGGAAGTAAATTCCCCCATTGAAACTGTTAAGTGATGACTGACGTAGCCAACCTTGATTGTAGCCTTGGGAGAAATCGTGAGGTAGAAGTGGCCTCAGAAAGAAAATTTCTGAGATCCCAATAAACATATTATAATCTTATCATGAGCTTTTTCTCATATGTTATGTCACTTGATAAATGTGTATGCTTTACTCTTTTATCAGCTAAAAACTAAACTGCCCCTGGATTCCTGACCCAGAGAAAAGATAAGATGATCAATGTTTGTTGTTTTAAGCTATGTTTGGGGGTAATCTGTTATGCAACAATAGCTAACTAATAAAGGGTATAAAGGCCAGGCTCCCTCACCTCAAGTTGAGGTAACTCTGAAAGACTAACTCCATCTCAGAGCTCTCTGTAGGGTTGGTGAAGCCTTTTTTTTTTTTTTAAGATTTTATTTATTTATTTGACAGAGAGAGATTACAAGTAGGCAGAGAGGCCGAGCAAGGAGCCTGATGTGGGCCTCGATCCCAGGACCCTGAGATCATGATCTGAGTTGAAGGCAGAGGCTTTAACCCACTGAGCCACCCAGGCGCCCAAGGGTTGGTGAAGCCTTATGACCACAACACAGCCCTGTCCTACTGAGGCCTGCCCTCAGGTGTTGATCAGGAGAACACTCCCAGTCAATACCTGGCACAAAAATCTCAGACTCTGCTTCCTGGAGAACACACGCTACCATACAAATACACACACAAAAACTAAAAACTTCCAAAGAATTGGGATATAATGAAATACAATAATAGAAAGACAAAGCTGCATATTGTTTAATCTTTGATAAATCTAAAGCATCTCAGGATTATGCAGCTTTTATTATGAAACTCAGTCTAATTATACTAAGTTGTAAAAATGACCAAAATGAACCAGATTTTTAATAATTTCTGAGATCCTGGGACGCCTGAGTGACTCAATCATTAAGCGTCTGCCTTCAGCTCAGGTCATGGTCCTGGGGTCCTGGGATTGAGCTCCACATTGGGCTCCCTGCTCCGTGGGAAGCCTGCGCCTGCTTCTTCCTCTCCCTCTCCCACTCCCCCTGCTTGTGTTCCCTCTCTCGCTGTGTCTCTGTCAAATAAATAAAATCTTTTTTTTTTTTTTAAAGATTTTTATTTATTTGACACACACAGAGAGAGATTACAAGTAGGCAGAGAGGCAGGCAGAGAGACAGGGAGAGGAGGAAGCAGGCTCCCTGCCGAGCAGAGAGCCCGATGCGGGCCTCGATCCCAGGACGCTGAGATCATGACCTGAGCCGAAAGCAGAGGCCTTAACCCACTGAGCCACCCAGGCGCCCTAAATAAAATCTTTTTAAAAAAGTTTTCTGAGATCCCAATAAACATATAAGTTTATCAAGAGCTTTTTCTCATATATATCATTTGATAAATGTGTATGCTTTACTCTTTTATCAGCTAAAAACTAAAAAGCATAACCGAGAACAACGATAACGGAATTTTCTTTAACCTCTTCTAAGAATTCAGCAGCAAATAACACCTTTCTAAGGCTGGGTGCTAGAAGTGGGAGGTGGAAAGAATGCTGGCACTCTCAGGAATAGAGACTAAAACTCACATTACAAAGCACTAAGAATACCTCTTGCCTCCAAATAAAACCCCAGGAACATAAAGAACAGGTGAGGAGGTGGGTGGAAGGAGGCTAGGAAAGAAGCGTGGAGAAACCAGGGTCTGCTAACCTGGGTAATTTTTTGTTACTCTCTGATGCTCACATAACCAAAAGTGAAATGAACAGCAGTAGGCAATCAAAAGGGCAAACTCCTCTCATCCTTAAGACAAAAAAAACAGTCTTTATCACTTCAACTGGCTTGGTTCTAACTGATGTACCCATGTCCAGCCTCTCTTCTCTATAATCTAGCCTCCATGCTGGTCTTCTAAAAAAAAAAAAAAATTCATGTGCCTGTCCATTTGTCATCCATCCATCCATTCACCCTTCTATCCTTTTTTTTTTTTTTTTAAAGATTTTATTTATTCATTTGACACAGAGAGAGAGATTACAAGTAGGCAGAGAGGCAGGCCGAGAGAGAGAGGAGGAAGCAGGCTCCCTGCTGAGCAGAGAGCCCGATGTGGGCCTCGATCCCAGGACCCTGGGATCATGACCTGAGCCGAAGGCAGCGGCTCCAACCCACTGAGCCACCCAGGCGCCCTCACCCTTCTATCCTTTTCTGGAAGTCCAGTAAAGCCATACCAAACCCTCTTAGTTAAAATTTGCTTTGCTGATGGCATTTTTTTTTTTTGCTTTATATGTATACAGTATGTGTACATATACATAGCTATACAATGCTTTTTATGTAATATAGCTATAATATGCCTATATTTTATAGCTCTGTAAATTATATTGTTCTGAATAATTTAACATACCTCAGTACAAACAGCTGCTCAGTTTGTCATCACATTCTAGTTTCACCTGTAGTACTAATTATGATAGTTCTCACACCATCAAGGTAAATAATGTGACCACTCTTCTGTAATCACATTAGGGTCTTTTTAAAAAGATTTATTTATTTATTTTCTTTTTTGAGAAAGAGAGAGAGTGACCATGAGCAGGGGAAGGGGCCGAGGGAGAGAAAGATTCTAAAGCAGACTCACCACTGAGTTCAGGGCCTGACATGGGGCTCGATCCCACCACCCATGAGATCATGACCTGGGCCGAAACCAAGAGGTGGACGCTCAACGGACTGAGCCACCCAGGCGCCCCCTCACATTAGGGAGTTTTTAGAGTTATGATCTACATCAGGACTGTCCTTCATGCCTCTCAGAGGGGAGACGGGGAGAGAGCATTGAGTATGTGTGTGATGGAAATGTGGCAGCAGACAGAGCCAGACTCGGAGAGAAGATGGTAAATAAAAGCTCTTGGTGAGGACTTTACTTATAAGCTATAACCATTTCCTATTTCCTAGGTGGATACTATCGAAAAATTTATCTGACACTGCTTAGAGTCAGAGAAAGTAATAATTCATGTTTCTGCTTGTTACAGGGGAACTTAGCAAAATTTGTTTGAAAGCCAAACTTCTGTAGACAGTTATTAAAGAAGTATGTGCTGATCAAATAGTCTCTGAAGTCACTTTTGGGACTGATTCATAACATTTTTAGAGATGGATGAGGTTAGGTAACTTGTCCAAGATTTTATAGACTGGAATAGATTAAAGTACATGTTTCTTACTGCTAGTCCACTGCTTTATCTACCTCGCCATGAGAAATGACAACGTATCTTCAAAGCCACCCAAAAGGTCTTTGGGGCGTTTGACGGATGACCTGTGCAGTGGCCTCGAATTCAGACAGCTTAGAGGTAATGGATGAAACACAGATGTAGCTGGAACAACACTGGAAGTAAGCAGGCAACGCACCAATGCTTCAAAATTCTGAGCGAAAATTACTTTCAACCTAAAATTCTAGCCCTAGCGAAATTATAAATGAAGTATGAAGGTGTATTAGAGACATTTTTCACTCCTGCAAAATCTCAGAACTTTTAACTCCCTTAGTTGATATTAGTAGTTGCCTATCCACAATCTTTTCCAACCCTAAGAAAACCCTGATTTTATATGGAAATAACCCACTGACCATTTAAGGGGATAATGTCCTCATACCAAGCTCCAAAAGTTGATCCTGATTAACCTAGGCTGATCCAAGTCATCCTTGCCATGTCACTTTCTAGCAATTGGTTTTAAGAGTGAGCATGTGATTCAGTTCTGAAAAGGAGAGGGGACAATAATGAGATGCTAGTCAGCATCTGAGGAAAGCTCCCGGCTCCTAAGAAAGAGTCCCAGGAAATGCTGGTCCCTGTTCTTCCTTTGGACATTGTCGATTCTGGCTTTGAGGCATGAAAGAGCCGCGTCCACCCTGTCCCTAGCCTGATGACGGAGCTGGCAGGGCAGATAGACAGAGCCTGGAGAACTGAAAAGGAGAAGAGCTGAAGCCCACCCTTCCTCCGAGGCCCCTGTAACATGAGATTATTCCTACTCTTACTGGTGGAGCCCCTGCGAATTCCAGGGTCCTGTCACTAGCAAGCAAATGCACAGAAGGCGGGATGAGGGAAATCCTAGGATGCCGGTGAAGGCAAGTGTCGGGAAAACAAGAGTGCAGCAGGCCTAGGGAGCAACCAGTGCAGAGGAGCAGGACAAAGGGCCCAGGAAGAATGACTCCAGCGAGAAGTGGAACCAGCAGTTTGATCACATGGAAAAATGTCTAGAGAGGCATTTTACAAAGCTATTGGCAGGTACAGGGAGAGTCAGATATAGACTCAAATAAAAGAATGGAATGACAACAAGGCAATTACTGCCTTCAAAAACACAAAAAGCAAAAAAGTTGTGAAAGAACGAAAATGCACTTGTCCTCATACCTGGCTCATGATTAAGCAATACTTACTGGCAACAACAGTGAAAACTATGAAGAGGAATGAGGCAGAAAGAACCCGGAACGAGTACCCTGGGAGGTCAGAGCGGGAAAGGCTGAAGACTCCCAGCACAATGAGAAGCCGAACAGTAATGTGTCAAGACGATGAACCAAGAGATGAGCAGATAAGCGTATGATTTAGAGATATGGAAGAAAGCCATGAAGAAGCTGAAAGCAGCTGCCTTGGGGCTGGAGGCGTGGAGGGAAGTGAAAGAAGCAGGGGTCTGTTGCCCGTTAGTATGAGCCTTTTAGCATCATTTAATGTTTAAAATTATGTTCATCAATATAAATTTCAGTTAATAAAATGCCAGAACACGTACAGGATGGTAGTCAGTTCACATAAACGCTTATCATTGACCCTTCCCTGCTGGTGAACTCTTGTTTATCCTACTGGGTTTTATCTTATAAGCTCCTCCTGTCACTTTGGATGCGGATTAATAGACATGAAACTGCTTCCACGAGAGAATTTATGATGTGTTTTTCAAGACTGTGCGGTGGTGAAAGGCAACGATTGCCTAACATTACATTTATCTCAGGTCCAGGGCTTTGTTTTATTTGGGCCAGCTGCCTGATTTCTTTTTCAGGTCCATCTTTATTACTTTTCCAAAATAAAATTTGGACTCTGGAGTGTCTTGGGTAATGGATTTTCCACTGTAACACACCAACTGTGTAAACCAACGCTGGCCCACAGGCTGGACGCTTAAAAAAATTACTACTGAATAGGAAAATAAAATTATACTAAAACTGACTATATTACTTAGAGGGCTTGAATTTATTTCTGTTGGCTACTGATGTTCTTTTTCATGAAATGTCTCATTCCTGTGACAGTGGTCCAGGGTGGGAAGGCTAGGAAAATAGTGTAGATCCCATATACCACTTCTAGCAGAGCAGGAAAGAACCTGTAAGCAGATTCTCCGACTCTAGGCTCAGTACGTGGGCAAGCCACTTGACCTGACATTCAGTTTCCTTGTCAAGTTAAGATAAAACATATGTACAGTAGAGAATACTGGGGATGATATTTAGGGGAATATATCAGACATTTTTAAAGATGACTAATATAGGGCGCCTGGGTGGCTCAGTGGGTTAAAGCCTCTGCTTTCGGCTCAGGTCATGATCTCAGGGTCCTGGGATCGAGGCCCACGTCGGACTCTCTGCTCAGCGGGGAGCCTGCTTCCCCCTCTCTCTCTCTCTGCCTGCCTCTCTGCCTCCTTGTAATCTCTCTCCCTCTGTGAAATAAATAAATAAAATCTTTAAAAAAAAAAAAAAGATGACTAATATAGTTGATTGTTAGGGCACCTTTCCTGAGATGAATCTAAGAGTAAAACCTACACGGCCCCCCTGACCCCATCTCCTTCTTGTAGAAAAATGAGGTAGAGAAAGACCAGAGAAGTGCTCAGAGATGGCAAAGATAAATGTAAATTCTACTTGACCCTAAGCTTAGAGAAAATGAATTTGGACAAATGTCATTTATAATCAACGCTCACAGCTTTTATTTTTAATAAGCAATAAGTTCAAGTATTCATGAATTTTGAGTTCTTAAACACGAAAACCAACAACATTCTTGTCGTACTTACTGCAAGCGTATTTCATACCTGGATCCTCTTTGCTTTCATCCTCACTGACCAAGAATCCCATGTGATAATTTCCCACCTGTTGTAGGTAACTTTTTTCTAATTCACAAACTGGTGGATAATGGGTGACAAACAGGGTTAAGGATTTCACCTAAAGCAGTAAGACATAACAAATGTTATTTATTTTTACATTTACTTATTTTTAAAGATTTTATTTATTTGTCAGAGAGAGAGAGAGCGAGAGAGAGTGCACAAGTAGTGGGAGCAGCAAAAAGAGGGAGAAGCAGGCTTCCCACTGAGCAGGGAGCCCGATGCGGAACTCGATCCCAGGATCCTGGGGTCATGACCTGAGCTGAAGGCAGATGCTTAACTGACTTGAGCCACCCAGGCGTCCCTGTTATTTCATTTTTAAATTTTACCTTAAACCTTTTTTCAACTTTGTTTTGAAAAAGTTCAAATCTTTATAAACATTGTAAGAAAAGTACAACGAACATTGGTATATTCTTTCCCTAGACAACCAACTGTTACTATTTTGCCATAACACACATGAATACACACACACACACAGTTTTTCCTGAAACATTTAAGAATTGCAGACATGACACTTTGTCCTAAATACCTAAAATTCTATCTTTTAAGAACAAAAACATTCCCATACTAACCAGATAAAATTATTACACTCAAGAAATGTAACACTGAGGGCCCCTGGGTGGCTCAGTGGGTTAAACGCCTCTGCCTTCGGCTGAGGTCATGATCTCAGGGTCCTGGGATCAAGACCCGCATCAGGCTCCCAGCTCAGCAGGGAGCCTGCTTTCTCCTCTCTCTCTGCCTGCCTCTCTGCCTACTTGTAATCTCTCCCTTTGTGTCAAATAAATAAAAAAATCTTAAAAAAAAAGAAAGAAAAAGAAATGTAACACTGATATATTACTATTACCTAACATTAGTCCACAGATTTCCTTAACTCTCCCAACAATACTAGTTACAAATACTCTCTATATTAAAAAAGAAAAAATTCAAGGATCATGCATGCCATGCACTTAGTCACGTCTCTTTAGTCGCCATCATTCTAGAAGAGTTCCCAGCCTTTCTTTGATGTCTTTTATGACATTAATGTTTTTTAAATATCCAGGAGTTGTTTTGTATAATGTCCCTCAATTTGGATTTGGCTGACTGTTTTCTCCTAATAAGATTAAACCTTATTGCCAGAAATATTACATATTTATGGAGGTGCCATACTCTTTTCAGTACATTGTATCAGGAGGCACATGATATCAATTTGGCTCACTACTGGGGATGCTAAATTTGCTTATTTGGGTTAAGTGAGTGCCCAGAAGATTTCTCTACTATACCGACACCTATCTCCTTTGTAAATAATAACTTTTAGAGTAATACTTTGAGATTGTGTGAATATCCTTTTTTCCAGCAATCTTTCATCTCAAAGTTTTGCTGTCTATGGATCATTGTTGCCTGATGATGTGGTGACTAGTAAATTCTGATTTTAAAAAGTTCTCTCTGTATTTATTAGTTGGCGTTCTATAAAGAAGAGCTTTCTTTTCTCCCCACCCTACCCCTGCCATTTTAAAATTTATTTTTGTTTTGTTTGTACTCATATGCATTTATGGACTCTTTAATAAGCATTATCTTAAAGCGCACGTTATTATGTATTTTAGAAATCCCTAATTTCTTAAATCTTAAAAGAAGCTAACACCAAATCTTGATCTAAAAATTAGCAGAAGGGGCGCCCGGGTGGCTCAGTCAGTTAAGCAGCTGACTCTTGATTTTGGCTCAGGTCATGATGTCAGGGACCTGGGATCGAGCCCCACAATCAGCTCCATGCTTAGCATGGAGTCTGCTTGAGGAATCTCTCTCTGTCCTCCACCCCACTGCTTGCACATTCTCTCTTTCTCAAATAAATAAATAAATCTTCAAAAAAAAAAAAAAAGATAAAAATCAGCAGAAGAGGTAATTAAATCAAAGAACTTCAGTTTTGATTCATCTGCCATGAACCTCATTAAAAGTCAGAACATGTGCCTTCTCTCTTATAACAATTACAATAAACCTATTAAGGCAAGATTTCTTTGATGAGCTGCTCTTAGAATCTGCCCAGAGGTATCTTTGGACCAGCTGTCTCCATGATGCCCCTTACCTGAGCTGACAGGCATTTCTTGGCAGAGGACCCAAGGGTTTGCGTCACAACACTGCTCTCGTCAAGGCCATTTTCAGTTTGCAGCCACCACACAGAGCCTCCCCCTTCCTGCCCTCTGCTCTCTCTTCCCCATCCCAGCAATCAAAAGACACCATGAAAATACAGATTTTCTTCCATATAAAATGGGTAGAGACTCATTGGTCCTGAAGAATCCTCTTCAGTGACTTACCTCTAACATAAATTTTATCTAAAAATAACACTTTCTTCATTAACATTTAAAACATCAAAAAACTGCTACAGAAGGAATGAGAAGACAAGTGACAAATTTAATTCTGTCGTAATTTGTTCCTGAAGGTTCTTAAAGGAACCTTTAACATGTCACCAAACTGCTTTTGGTAGCCAGCCTCCAACATGGCCCCAAAGTTCTTTCCCTCCCAATGTTCGTGTTCTTGAGCAGCCCCTTCCCACAATGATTCAAGGCTGGCCCTTGTGCTCAGCACAGTATGATGGTAGTGACAGTGTGTGGCTTGTAAAGCTAGGTCATAAAATGTATTTTGTCATAAATGCTTAAAATACTTGGGCCTCTGGGAATGCTTCTTCTGGGGGAAGCCAGAAGCCACTCATATTTGAACAGCCCTAGGGAGAGGTTCACAGGAAAAGGAAGTGAGAGCCTTGACCAACCACCAGCACTAATTTGCCAGCAGTGAGTGAGCCACACTGGAAAGGGTCCTCCAGCCCCAGATGGGCCTTCAGATGATGCCAACTCTGGCTGACAACCTGGCCGCAGCCTCAGAAGACAGCCTGAGCCAAACCACCCAGCTAATGTGCTCCCAAGTTCCTTAGCTCCAGACAGCATGAGAGAGCTAACAGATGATTACTGTTGTTTTAAGCCACTTGGTCTTGGGGTAATTTGTTATGCAGTCATTGTAACTGATAAGCAGCTACAGAGTTGGAACAATGAAATCAAGCTCAGAGGGGGCAAATAAAGTCTGTCATAATCCGTTTCTGAAAGTTCTTAAATCAATGTTTAGAATGTGTTTTGGAGGCAGTGATAGGACTTTCCTGAACCTGTGATATGCAGTTTCTATGATAATTAAAGAGACGTTCCTGAGCTCTATCTTTTTGCAAATAAAGAATTTTTTTTAAAGAAAAATTAAAAGTATTTATTTTAAAGTAGAAAACATGCCACTGTTAACTATGTAATCTAACTAAATGTTCAAACAAAAAACAGGCCCACAGAAGTTTAAAGAAAAGGGGAGTTATTTTTGCATCCTGTGCTGGGCAAAGGAATAGGAGTAAAAAATATGCTTTTACTGGTTATGTAAGGAAGAGAAGAAGAAATGAAAAGGGAGGAAAGACACACAGGAAAGAGTTTAAAAAGTAGAAAACAAAATAGAGAAAGAAAAACTGAAGACCAGACAAGGTTCAGGGCAGGTGCCAAGAAGGAGAGGCAGAAGGGGAGAGATCAGAATGAACAGACAGAGAGAGAGCATTAATAAAGGGGAGAGCTTGATGGAGATGACACGGATGGAGCATTTACCACAAACAAAACTTCACACCAAGATGCTCAGAACTGCACTCTGGAAAAAACAGATATGCACTGAAAGTGAGAGAGAAAGACACAAAGACATGAGATTAAAGGTCTTCTCCCGAGGTCCTGTAGGATACTGCTGAAAAAAGGATTTCATAGGTACAAATGGCTCTATCTCCTTTTTGTTCTTTCCTTAAGGACTGGGCTGCAAGTTGGGGGGTGGGGATGTCCCCGGTTTTAATTTAACGTTTGCCAAGGATAATAAGAAACAGTTCTGGGGGGAAATATTCCCAGAGAGGCTTTTATCCTACTGACCAGGTTTACTTTGCTTCGGCAAATGCAAAGAAGACACAACAAAGAATAACAGACATGATGTAGAGCCAATCCATCTAATAAGTTCAATGTAGAGTGTTTTAATGATCAGTTGCAGGTATAGGGTCACCTATAATAAGGATCATTTTTTTAAAAAAGATTTTAATTATTTATTTGACACAGAGAGAGACAGAGACAGCAAGAAAGGGAATACAAGCAGGAGGAGTAGGAGAGGGAGAAGCAGGCTCTCCACTAAGCAAGGAGCCTGATTATGGGGGCTCAATCCCAGGACCCTGGGATTAAGACCTGAGCCGAAGGCAGACGCTTAATGACTGAGCCACACAGGCGCCCCTGATCATTTTGAATATTTAGAAGCTGACCAGAAAAACAAATTATATGCTATGCACCATTCACATACAAAAAGCTGTGCAAGGGCGCCTGGGTGGCTCAGTGGGTTAAAGCCTCTGCTTTCGGCTCAGGTCATGATCTCAGCATCCTGGGATCAAGGCCCACATCGGGCTCTCTGCTCAGCAGGGAGCCTGCTTCCTCCTCTCCTTGTCTCTCTGCCTGCCTCTCTACCTACTTGTAATCTCTCTCTCTGTGTCAAATAAATAAATAAAATCTTTAAAAAAAAAAAAAGCTGTGCAAGATACTCACATCTCTAATAAAATGCTCGAGTGTGGCATAAGCAATGGCGATTCCATCATGGGTGCTCGTCCCTCTTCCCAATTCATCCAAGATAACCAAGGACTGGGATGTTGCTTGTCTTATTATTTCTGCTGTGTCAGTCAGCTCTTCCATAAAGGTACTCTGTCCTTTATATATATTATCTGCAGCTCCCATCCTACAAATAAGATGAAGACACCTTGATTTCTCCTCTGAATTTTATTATTAGGAAGCCAAGTATTACTTTATGAACAATAAAGGATCCCTGAGGGTCTATATACTTTGCACCAATAATAGCTGAAATCATAAGAAACAAAAGATGTGTTCGATAGAAAAGAGTGCCTAACGTCAAACTGCACCCTACAGAACATTGTGGATAGTCTGAGGTACTGGACAAAGCTCCCAAAAAGTAGGGAAACCTCTGACCCTACCTTCTGAGCAATCATTCCAAACCAAAGTTTTAGTATTCCGAGGGAAAAATAATGCTTCTCTGTGTCGTTGTATTTAAGAATGCATGAGTACTAGAAAATTACAGAATTAAAGGGTTTTTTCCTAGTATTTCCTTAAGAAGATTCCACAGTGTATTACAAATTACAGTACCACGTTGAAATAATTTATTTATATAAGCTAAAACTTTTTACTAGGATCATAGATGTTTAGTGATCTCAGATACCCAAAACAGGTTCCTAAAGTGGACTTCATGGAACACAGTTCTTAGAGATGTCAAGAAATGTGTGTAAAAGATGTAAGGGCTTCTTTCATGTAAGATTTCCATGATCCTTTAATATTATATTACACATTGTACAGTCTCAAGAGAAGGATCTACTACACAGCATTTCTCTAACTCATTTCACTGTGGACCCCTAAAACTCCCAGAGAACCTCGTGGCAGTAATGGTCTATAGAACAAATTTGGGGAAATGTAAATTTAGTCCAAAAGGATTCTGGGGAAAAAAACAAAAGTGTATGTGGGGAAGAATCATTAACCAATACTCACTCAAAGTCATGCAGTTAATAGCAAAACTTAGAATTCAGGTTTTCAACCCACTAACTAGCTTTGTGAGTTCTGGTTAACTATTTTCTTAGCAAAATACCTTCATCAATGTAGTTTTGCTCTAATAGTTCACATGTGACCTACAGCGGCATAATGTACCTTTTCTTTCTGGAGAAAGTCATGGTGAAATCCAGCTTAAACCATCTCTGGGCTGGAGCTTTGTATAGGGCAGAGAAAATGGAGTATATTGTTTTTCCAACAGATTGGTAGACCCTTAGGAGCCCCGCTCCAGGAATCAGTGCCATTTAGAAACTGTATGTCACTCCATCTAGGATAACTCTACCATAGATGAGGTTATTAAGGTTTTATAGAAAGTGCTTTAATTTTATCCATTTAAAAATCAATAACAATAAAACATAATTTCTGAAATGCTGCTAACTTATGAGTATTCTGGTTACTTCCTTAAAGTTCAAATACTGTTATTTACATCAATTTTTAATGTTTAATAATATTTCTCTCCACCACAAAGGTTAAATTTTGCTATCTCTGAAACTACTCTGAATTCTTCAGAGTTGTAATGTTTGACCCCCATTTAACACAGTTGCTTTTGCTCCCTACAAGTTGCAAGCTGACAAAAAGAATGAATCTTTAGGTGATAACAAATTGCTCTGATAAGGCAAATGTTGGGGGGAAGGGCCTTTGATTCTCAAGAATTAGAATAACAGGGCGCCTGGGTGGCTCAGTGGGTTAAAGCCTCTGCCTTCGTTTCAGGTCATGATCTCAGGGTCCTGGGATCGAGGCCCGCATCGGGCTTCTCTCCTCAGCAGGGAGCCTGCTTCCTCTTCTCTCTCTGTCTGCCTCTCTGCCTACTTGTGATCTCTCGCTATCTGTCAAATAAATTAAAAAAAAAAAATCTTAAAAAAAAATAGAATAACAAGCAAGCACTAAATAAGATTTTCTTTTTTTTTTAAAGGCTTAAGATTTTATTTATTTATTTATTTATTTGACAGAGAGAGATCACAAGGAGGCAGAGAGGCAGGCAGAGAGAGAGAGAGGGGGAAGCAGGCTCCCCGCTGAGCAGGGAGCCAGATGCGGGCCTCGATCCCAGGACCCTGAGATCATGACCTGAGCCGAAGGCAGAGGCTTTAACCCACTGAGCCACCCAGGCGCCCATAAATAAGATTTTCATACAATATTTTAAGTATTATACTTAAGTGTTTTCTAGAAACAGTAGGGTAACAGAGGGAGCTGGCTAGAAGTTTCATGAACTATAGGATGCTCTTGGGAAGATATTTTTAGGCAGATATATACATACACATATAAAACATTTAGTACGTGACAAGGGAGAGATTTCTAATCAGGAAGGGAGGCAAGGATGAATGATCAATCCACAAAAAAAAAAAAAGCCAGCTAGTTGGTTATTTTGAAAACAAAACAAAACAAACTAGATGTGCCCCTACTCCGAAATAAATTTATGTAAAAAAAGAAACCATAAATATACCAAAAGGCATAAATGAAATTTAATCTCTGGGTAGATATATGGGTGGCTTTATAAACAGCACCAAAACATGTGTACAGCAAAAAACACATAGGAAAAAGTTAAAGGCAAACCACAAATTGACACAAATATATTTATTTATATATATATTTATATATATTGCAACATTAGAAAAGGGCTAATATTCCTAAAACAAATACTCTCATAAAGTAAAACAAAATGGTGAACATTCCAATAGAGACAGGCAAAGGACAGGAAGAGTCTATTCACACACACAAAAACTCATGAAAATATTCCCGTATTATGCAAGTTCAAACAGAAATAAGATGCTGTTTTATATATATCAATTAGCAAAGAGATGAAAAAGAATGATGACATCTACCACTGTTGAGAGTGTAGGGAAAAGGGTATTCTTAGGTGAGACTGAGACATATTACAATCTCCCAAAACGCAATTTAGTGATGTCTGTCAGGAGTCTTTCACAACCCATAAATTTCACTCTGGGAATTAACACCATGGAAATTATGGCAGAGGCATGAAAAATGCATGTACAAATGTATTCCTCAATGTTACCCAGTGAAAACCTGGAAAAAATCAAATGCCTAAAGAAAAAAAAAAGCAATAATAGTAGGATGGAAAACTCTGCAACCAGTAGAAGAGGCATGTTTGAATTTATGACATTGAAAATGGTCACAACATATCTTCTGTGAAAACACTAGGTCACCAGAATGTGTCTATAGCAGAGGGATCTGCGAGGGAAAAGGCCTGTCCAGCTGCTGAGGGAGCGCAGGCCGATGCTAAGAACACCTTCCATGGTGTTCCATTCAGACACATGGACAGGATCCATTTAAAGAAAAATCGAGGAGAGTTGAGGAAAACCGACGGGAGGAAAGAGAAGGACTGAGAACAACCAACAAAACAACTACCACAGAGGAAATGAATAAAAATATAATTCACTAAACAGAGTTAAAACAAACAAAACCTCTATTTGGTGTCCTCAGAGAGATTAAGAACACTGCAGCCTTGGGCGCCTGGGTGGCTCAGTGGGTTAAAGCCGCTGCCTTCGGCTCAGGTCATGATCCCAGGGTCCTGGGATCGAGGCCCGCATCGGGCTCTCTGCTCAGCAGGGAGCCTGCTTCCTCCTCTCTCCTCTCTCTCTGCCTGCCTCTCTGCCTACTTGTAATCNCGCCGGCTTGTAATCTCCCCCCCTGGGTCAAAAAAAAAAAAAAAAACTTTAAAAAAAAAAAAAAAAAAAAGAACACTGCAGCCTTAAAATAAAGCAGCCTATGAAAAAAGGAACCGCTGGAGAACAAAAAATCTTGTAAATTAAAAATATGATGACTGAAAAAATTCACTGTATAGGCGGGATTAAAATTAGATCCTGTGGAGGACCACGATTTTAATCTGAAAGATAAATTCCAAGAAATCTGAGCCCAGTAAACAGATCAAGAAGAAGTGAAAAATACATACAATACATACAAATAATTTTTTAAAAAACATTTTATTTATTTATTTGACACAGAGAGAGAGAGAGAGATCACAAGTAGGCAGAGAGGCAGGCAGAGAGAGAGGAGGAAGCAGGCTCTCTGCTCGGCAGAGACGTGGGCCTCGATTCCAGGACCCTGAGATCATGACCTGAGCCGAAGGCAGAGGCTTTAACCCACTGAGCCACCCAGGCGCCCTACATACAAATAATTTTAACACAGCCAGTTCCTGAGGGTTTATATCTCACCCAATAGGAAGTACAGAAGGCGGATACAACAAAAGTAGTAATATCATGAAAGAAATTGCTGCTACTCTGAAATAAGACATGCATCTTCAAATGGAAAGTTTCCACAAAATGCCAAGTAAGATGAATAAGACAAGACTTATACCTAGAAACATACTGGTAAAATTTTAGAAATGACAAATTTTTTGAAAAATCCTCAATAGTTCAGAGAGAGAAAAAAACATTCCTAATAAAAGGATGGGAAGAAGGTGCCATCAAACTTCTTATCTATAGTGAATGCCACACTAGAAGATAAGCAAGCAATTCCTTTACATTTAGAATCTGGGAGTTTATACTCATTTAAACTTGCAAAACAGATATGAAGACAAAATAAAGCTTATCTTAGACTTTCAAGAACTGAGTTCTCACGAATAAACTGCTCAAAGAGAGAGAGAGAGACCAAAAAGGGAAAAGGGCATTGGAGAGAAAAACATGAGATATAGGGAATAAGAGAAGTGAAAAAAGTCAGAAAGAAATGAGAATTTTAGAGTGGGCTGCTTAGGAGGAGCCCCTCTGACAGTCTGACACCTTAAAGATTACATACTTTTTCAGCTCTCAAGTGAATGTGCTGTAACATATACATGAAGCCTAATAACGTAAATGCCGATTACTGGTTCCTTCCATTTGTAAACTAGCCCATGAAAAAGAACGAGATAATTACAGCAGGACAGATGTTGAGAGCTTTTGGAAAAGTACAAGTAAGAACAGTTTTAAAAATGGGAAGGCTCATGGAATAAATGATTTCTTTGTATTTGTAGCCAGAAGTTCAAAAAGCAAATAAATCTAAAATTAGAGTGAGGACTATTTACAGACATTGTAAGGTTAACTACCAGCAGAACGAAGGTGAGACCCCCTCAGAGCGACTGCTTCGAGTGCACTGGACTAGGGTTCAATGCCAGAGGTGCTGGGGGCTTGGGGGTGCCTTTTAGTTTTCAATTGTAGCTCCCTGTACCATTTGAGTTCCCTTCTATTGTGACCAGGCATTGCTTCTGTAATCATAGTTTTTAATAAAAATGTTATGTAATTTTTATTAAAAACTACCTGTGCAGAAGAAAAATATAGAAGTTTATCAACATGTTTAGAGTTACTGTCTCAGGGTGGGAGAATTCCTGGTCATTTGGTGACCCTTTCTCTTCCTCCAAAAACCTAGCAAAACATCTCGTACAAAGATGGAGAATGATAAAAGAATATTAAATAATGTCTTCTTTCCCAGCTCCAGGGATTAAGACCTGTAGGAAATACTGGCCTAACATGGCTGCTAAGAGGATTCTATGCTTTTTAAGTGTTCCATTCATCACTATCATTGAGGTACCTTTAGCAACCAGTTCAAAATAAAATACAGAGTCAGTAATTATAGATAAATGTATACATGTAAGTCAGTAATTAAAGAAGCAAATCACATTTTATACAATAGAGATGTTCAGAAAGGCTGAATTGCAGTCACTAGAGATAGGTGAATTCTTACTTTAGGCCTTAGGCCTTGCACTTGAACTTTCTATACATCTATCTCTTGGAATTAAAAAATTAGCTGTCACAGTGAAAAAGGAAGTTCTAGCCCAGAAGATGGAGTAAAAACTTTTAAAAAGTCATGCAATTTATAAATTATGTAATGTAACTAAATATGGTAGAAAAAGTAATAACTTGAGGGAAGAGACCAGCGCTCCAGTCCTGGCCTGGCCACTAAGTACCGTGTCATCTTAGCCAAGTTAGGTTACTTTCCTGTGTGGTCCTAAGCTTCATCATCTGTGAAATGGGGAGACTGGAACAGCAAACCTCTATGGGCCCATCCTCAATGATTTTCACGAATGTGTTCATTATGTTCATACTAGCATAGTAGAAAGTCCATTGGATTAAGTTTCAAATCCTGAAGATCGATACCGACTTACTTAACTTGGGCAAATCCTTTAATTGAAACTTAACTTTTCAATTAGTTATTCCTTACAGTGGCTGAAGCTCACATGTGATAACACGCAAGAGTGAGCATTTTACTGTGTTCTGGGCACTCACCTGCGTGTTATACCTGCGTGTATTTCACTGATTGCTGACACCACAGGAGATAGACCTTATCCTCATTTACAGATAAGGAAACAGGTTTAGTGACCAAAAGGCCAGTCAGTCATGGAGTCAGGATTCAAACCCAGGTCCGTCTGATGCCAGAATGTACACTCCAATCTCCTTACTGTACATGCTGTCAAAGGCTGGAAGTGTGTGTGGGGACACACAAGAGAGTGACCCCAGTGAACTCTGCATTCTGGTGTTCACCCCCTTGTACGATTCCACCTCTCCTGCGTGTATATGGGACATGTGACTTGCTTTCAATAAACAGAGTACAGCCTAAGTGATGGGATTTTACTCCCTAGATTCTATGATGTTATATGAGACTATGTCTTGCTAGACTGACACTAGACACTTTCTCCCATGCTTTGAGGAAGCATGCGGTCATACTGTGAGAGGGCCATGTGAAAAGGATCTGTGAGTAGTCTCCAGGAGCTGAGAGCAGTCCCTAGCCAACAGCCAGCAAGAAACCGGGGGCTCAGTCCTATCATCTCAAGGTGATGGATTCTGCCAACAATGTGAATGAGCTTCTAAGTGGATCCATCCCCAATTCAGCCTCCAGATAAGAACTCTGCATAGGACCCACCTGAACTACAGAAACCACAGAAACTCTGAAATAATATGCTGTTTCTTTTAGCTGCTGAATTTGTGACAGTTTGTTAAGCCACACAGAAAACTAATTCAGTACCTTTACTCTGTAAGTATGAAAAATGAGAATTTGGCGTTCTCTTTGGATTCTTCTTCATCTCTTCATCTACAGTATCCAGTCCTTAGTACTCTCCTTTCAATCCCACTGATGTTTCACTAATTTCTAATCATTGATCTGAGTTATTCCGATAACCTAAATTTTCTTTTTTTTAATTATTTTTTTATTATTTTTTTAAATTTTTATTCTTTGCCCAAGGGGTATAGGTCTGTGAATCATCAGGCTTACATCTTTCACAGCATTCACCAAAGCACAAACCCTCCCCAATGTCCATAACCCATCCACCCTATCCCTACCCTCCCACCCCCCAGTAACCCTCAGTTTGTTTTGTGAGATTAGGAGTCTCTTATG
>LNAC01000170.1:2907912-3006442 GCA_002007465.1 Ailurus styani | reverse complement strand
TACCCCCCACGACCCCCCACCCTGCCCCTCAAGTTCCTCATATCAGAGAGATCATATGATAATTATCTTTCTCTGATTCACTTACACCACACACAAAAATAGACTCAAAATGGATAAAAGACCTCAATGTGAGTGAAATAACCTAACTTTTCTATCTTCACTTTCTCTAATAGCTATTCTATCTTTCACCTTACCAGGACACTCCTATTTTAAAATCAACTGAGTCATTTTGAAATAAGTATAATAAGTCAGTCACAGAAGGACAAATACTTTCTGCTTATGTGAGGTCTCTCAAACAATCTCAGGGCACTGGGGTGGCTCACTCAGTTAAGCATCTGCCTTAGACTCAGGTCATGATCCCAGGGTCCTAGGATTGAGTCCTTGCTCGGCAGGGAGTTGCTTCTTCCTCTGACCCTCCCCCTTCTTGAGCTCTCTCTCTCAAATAAATTAAAAAAAAAATCTTAGAAAAATAAAAATAAAATAAATTCACAGAAACAGAGAAGTAGAATGTGGCTGCTAAGGGCTGGGGTGGGGGTGAGGGTGGGGAGAGAATGGGAGCTGCTAACCAACAGGCATACAGTTCTGATTTTGCAGCTTGAGTAAGTGTTAGAGATCTGCTGCACAACATTGTTCCTACAGTCAACAAAAATACACCGTACACTTAAAAACCTGTCAAGAGAGTAGAGTTCATGTTAACTCTTCTTACCACAATCAAAGAATTTTTTTGAGATCTGTAACAAAAGAAAAAAAAAGAGGGTGTCTCAAACAGGACAACAGCTTTTTCTGCAATGTCAGTTAACAGTCAATGGTGCATGAATGCATTTAAAAGTTTATATGTACTTTTTTCTAATCTTAATACTAGTTACTGAATTTAATCACTGACAACTGCAGCGTACACATACAGACTGAATCCTAGCTAAGCGGCCGCAAGACACGATGGTTGAGCAGACGAGTCCCAGGGTGCTGGGCTTCAGCTTCCCCATCTGTAAAAAGTGACGACAGTAGTGCCTGTTTTTCTACTTACGATGGTTATGAGAAATAAGTAAGTTAATATTCATAATCTTTTAAAAAAACAAAACAAACATACAATGGTTTCCTAATGCCTGGAAAATAAAACCCTAAATTCCTAGCATGGTTTATAAGGCCTTCTGAGTCTCTGTCCTTAAACCTCTCTCCAATCTCTTCTCCTTCTACCCAACCCAAATGAGTCAAGAGTAAACAACAACATGAGTGTCCAAACTTAAAGTTAACAAAGGACTGACTGATCGTTTGTGGCAAGAGTTGCAAGGGGTGAAAGGATTTAGACTTATGTTCTCTTTGGACTTCTGTATAAATAAGGGTTATCCTTGTACACTGCTGCTGAGTTTATTCTAAAATTATAATGTATAAATCTAAGAAACATGAGAGAAACTTAAGTTTTTAATGGTTATAAAAATTAATGTTTAATGTTTTCATGGAAAGCTTAATGCAATAATATGGTACCCGGTAATTAAAAACTAGCACACAATCTCAACAGTTTTCACCTGTATTTTCCACTCAGTTTAAAGACACTGCTTTGAAAAGAGTAATTCCAATTTTCACTTTTCCTGATAACCTATTTAATGTAAAAATGCTTTTCCTGTGTGAAATTTTTAGTGGTAAAGTCAAACTCATGCTGATGAAGTATAATTTTTTAAAAATGCTGTTTACTTTCTGCTTATCCAAACTAGCCTTGCTAATATCTTCAAGGCCTTCCTGACAAGACTAACATCACCCGTACTGCATCCTGACCTTCTTAGATTTTGTCACTGATGATGACTATTTGTTCTCTAATGATCTTAGCCAGATAGCCTCTCAGTCACCTCAGACCCCACAGTGAGCATGGAAGCCCAATGTGGGCTGGAGCCCACAACCATGAGATCATGACCTGAGCCAAAATCAGGAGTCAGACGCTTAACTGAAGGAAGCCCTTGCTGCTCTCACTAAATCTGTCCTATAGGATCTGTCTGCCCAGATGAGCTGTAGACACCAAAAGATGATTGCTTCACACAGACTTACTTTCCCTTCCCCTAGTTTTTTTTTTTTTTCCTATGTTCACATTCCCTACAGAGAACTGGGTCACTTCTTTCTCCAATGGTTCCTTCCACTTTGATAGGTTAGAACCTGTATGATAGAGAAGAATTTCCCATTAGCAAGCCTAGAGAAAGAGTCAAAGAAGTCTTACTGCTGGCCAAGTTGGTGGTTATCATTTTATACTCTCATTTTACAGACAAGGGAAAACACTTCAAACATCAAGTTACTTTCCCAAAGTGACACGGTGAATTTGTGGCAGAGAAGGAAAAAAAACACACAGGCTGTCAGGTTCCTGGCTTGCAGCTGAATTACCCCAATGTGCCTCATGGTATTATTGGGTTTTTGCCCTCAAGGAAAGCAGACCATATTTGAGGGCATCTTAGATGTATTTTTATTACGCAATGGTCCGAACTCAACCATTAGGCCAGTGATTTTCATATATCTTTTTAGCTGTTAAATCCCTTGCTCAAATGAAATTTCAGAGAGAAACTCACTACAGATTAGATAAAAGGCATGCTGATTTGGTCACAACATAGCCCTGTAAGGCCCCCTTTCCTCTTCCAGAAGGGGCTCTGGGGGGCTCTAAACACCCTGTACAACACTTTGAAAGCCACTGCCTTAGCAGGCAACACAGTTTCTATTACAATTCTATTTTCCCACAGCACATGATGAGAAAGGAACAGCGCTGCTGGCAGACACTGAAGAAAGGCCAGCTTGGGGGCTCCTGGGGGGCTCAGTGAGTGAAAGCCTCTGCCTTCAGCAGGTCATGATCTCAGGGTCCTGGGATCCAGGCCCGCATCGGGGCTTTCTGCTCAGCGGGGAGTCTGCTTCCTCCTCTCTCTCTGCCTGCCTCTCTGCCTACTTGTGATCTCTCTCTCTCTGTCAAATAAATAGATAAAATCTTAAAAAAAAAAAAAGGCGAAAGGCCAGCTTGTTAACCAGTCACTGAGGCGATGAGGGAAGCGTGAACTTCTAACTGTGGGAAATGTTTACTGATAAAATATTTTCTGCTAACTTCCCTTAAGGAATATAGTTTATTTTCCAATAAGTTTCAGCAGTACAGTGATTCTGATGGACACAGAATTTTATAACTAAACACATTTTCCTTTTCACTTTGGTTACTAAAAACTGAGTAACACCTTATAATAACAAACAGCAACTCTCACTTTATTTTTCTATCCTTACTATCTTAAGTTTCTCTCCTTATTTTCTCTTTATTCCAGGGTCTTTAGATACCATTCTACTTTCCTATTATCCCGCTAACTTGTACATATGCCAGTAAAGCACCAAAAATAAGTTTTTAAAGCAAGACATTATAACTTAATAAAAATTTTTATAACTTTTTACTACTTCAACAAGCACTTTACAAGACACAATACTGGACAATGATTCTGAAGTTTTTCAAATGTTAAAATATGTTAGAGATTTAAGGAATTCTAGAACACATGTAATTATTATTCTGTCTGTATTTATATTCAAAAGTAGAAAAATGCATTCTTTAGGTTTTATCTTAGTTTGCTGAGTAGACAGGTTACAGTTATGTGATTAAGAAAAAAAAATCACTGTTATTTTTAGGAGTGGCGGTTGACTAATCTTTCTAATCCCCTACTCCCTCCTCGCCTATAACCCTTATATAGGTCAACAAAGCTTAATAAAGCATTAATGGAGAAAAGAAATTAATACTTTCTAAAATAACACTTCCATGAAAATTTGAACAAGAGTTTGTTTTTATAAGATCTTGATATCTTGAGATAACATTCTAGATGTTTTTCAATTGTAGCTAACAGGGTGGGTCTCTGTCCCCTCAAACCACAATTTCTGGGTCTTACACAAGGAAAATAGTAGCATGTGGGAGGAGTACTGCAATTAACTAAGAAAAACGATTTTTCATATTGAATGATCAATACTGGAGCTCAAATATCAAAATTACTGAAGAGAAGCAATAATTATTGTATTATATTTGGATTTTTGGACCTATTTGAGTGCTTCAAAAATTTTGGTAACAAATATATAAATAAAATTTACCATTTAACATTTTTCAGGTATACAATTCAGTGGCATTAATAAGCACATTCAAATGTTGTACAGCCATCACCACCACCCATTACCAGATCTTTTCATCAGCCCAAAAAAGAAATTCTGTACTCATTAAAAAACAAACTCGCTATTCTCTCCTTCCCGCCAGCCCATAGTAACCTCTATTCTATTTTTTGTCCCTATGAATCTGCCTATTCTAGCTTCCTCATGTAAGTGGAATGCCTTATTTATCCTCCAAGTGCTCTGTATAGGAGGAGGACATTTATGTTAGCTTATTTTGCCTTCTTTTTGAAATTGAAGATGTTTTCCTATTTACTTGACTTTGCTAAAAAGCTAACAGAATTCTGTAGAGTATACATGTCTTATTTTTTTAATATTATCTAAATGTACACAAGGAAAATAATCTCCTAAATAATAAAGTACTCTAACTTTGGAGAAGGATGGTGTAAGAAAGAAAAATTTAAAAATTACAGTCCAACAAAAGAAAAAGCTGCAAAAGGATACCAATTACTACAAGATGTGTAGATACTGGATAGCACTTAAAAGGCATTTAAAAAAAAATCTGTGTTGCATTTAATTAAAACATAAACATTAACCCAGAAATGGAATGAAGTCACCAATGATTTACCACTACATTGTATGCTTTGTTAAAAGAGCCTGAAAAGGCAAATACCTAAACAAGGATTTGCAGGTGGTAGAATTGTAGGTGATTTAAATTACTTCCTTTTTTGAGCTTTTCTATTTTTAAATCTTGCACAGTGTACAAGCATTACAGTGTAATTAGAAAACATGTTATTTTTAAAAATCACAAATGATATATTTAAGAACACTTTATTGTATCATTACTTTAAGATAAGAGAAAAAGAAAGTAATTACCAGGTTAAAAAAGCAGCTTCCTTCTAGCAACATCGAAAACACTTTATTAGAGGCAATATAATTATTATAAAAGACAAGAAAAAAGTTTCTTTCATATAACTGTTTCTACTAACACTTGCAATCACATCACACTACAGTATTTAAAATTAATTTATAAAAGTTGTAACACTGAACTACATATATAACCAAGCAAAAATTACTGTTAGCAATCTTTCAATTTCAATGGAAACATTGCTAAGAATCAAGACAGTAATCCAGGAAAATGCCAAACCTTGTTGGCTCTCGTGAAACCATGTTCATTGGAAACATCTACAAACACATGCAGGCCACTTATGAAGGACATTGGGATTTTCCTATCACAACCCAGGATGTGCTGACTGGACAAACTATTCTCTAACACATCTACTACTCCGCTTTGTGGGAAAGTCCCAAGAATTTCAAAGGAAAATAATTAAGAGAGCAAATGTTCTTTCCCAACCATAACCATATATATTAAAGCCACAAATAATTAAGGCCATCAAAAGAAAGATAAGATTAATCACTCATCAGGAATAAGATTAATCAGATTAGTTAATAAGATTAATAGAGGGGAACCCAACACAACCAGAGGGATGCATCCTTATAATAAACACACATTATGAGCTCCATGCAGGCAAAATGACAATCTCTCTGATTCTGTTGTTCTCTTTGCAAAATGTCGGGAGTTGAAATTGAACAATGGCTCCTAAATCTGGATATGTTTCAGAGTCACTTGTAGAGGTTCTTAAATATAGAGTTCAAGAATCCCCTTCATCGGGCGCCTGGGTGGCTCAGTGTGTTAAAGCCTCTGCTTTCGGCTCAGGTCATGATCTCAGCGTCCTGGGATCGAGGCCCGCATCGGGCTCTCTGCTCAGCAGGGAGTCTGCTTCCTCCTCTCCCTGTCTCTCTGCCTGCCTCTCTGCCTACTTGAAATCTCTCTCTGTGTGTCAAATAAATAAATAAAATCTTTAAAAAAAAAAAAAAGAATCCCCTTCATCACACCAATTACACTATCTCCAGGGGGTCTGTGTTCAAGGGAACTGCCTGGCTCTGCATTTCAAACCAAACCAAATCCTCAGGTGACTGAAGTATTAAATTCACACAACCACTTCTTATCAAAAGATGAAGGGAGGCATCTCCTGTTTGGCAAACACAGCTGTGGGAACTAAATAAACAACAGAGATATTCATAGGGAACACTTCTGATGCCAATAGAATTCATAACAGCCTACTCGTTTAGTAAAATATCACTTATCATGTGGTTTTTAGTGCTGGTATTTACTACCAACTGGAAAACATGCACTGATTCAAGATGTTCTCTTTCTGCCCAAGGAGGATACATATACATATATAACTATATATAAATACATATCATATATATTTAATAGAGTACAAATACTCCACAGTAGGTGCTCAACCAATATTTGCTGAATTAAACTAGACTGGGCAAACAAATCAGTAATCATCCACATAGTCAAAAGCAAATATTTAAAATAAGTTAAGCATTTGAATGCCTATTATGCTCCCATTCTCTCTCAGAATAAACACACTGTTGCCATTTTGAGTACACAGTATTCCTGAGGTGAGGAGCCATAACAGAGTTTACGTGGGTAACCTGGCAAGAAAATTATTAACCAAGGGCCACTTAATGTAGATACCCCTTTCTACCACCATTTAATTGACATAAATAGAACTAAATTATGCTGACAGAAGCCAATTGTTTTGCTTTTCTCAAGCCAGATTTAATTCATTGCTTTTCTAAAACTTAATTAGTGAGTCTAAAAAGGTGAATGCAATTTAAGTTTGCATTTATCAGGATAATAAACAACAGATCTTAAATATCAGTGATGCACTCAAACATGTTAATGATCCTCAGAAATATGTATCTAAATATATTTCACTGATAAATACATATATCACAACATACTGATATAAATATACTAATTAGAGCCACATGTATATGTTTGCCAAAATTCTACTTTTAAAAATAATGTTCTTGTACAGGAATAGGCTTATACAAAGTTACAATAGCAAGTAAAAAATATTCCTAAAGTCTGTTCACAGCTTTTCACACATCTATTTATTCCTCTGATGGCACAGCACATGGCACACAGTAGGCACTCAATGAGTATTTACGGAATGAGTGAATTTAAACCCAGTGTCATAAATGTCCAGTCAATAACACGAAAATAACCAATTTAAAGATAAAAGTTTAGAGCCAAATTTTATGCATCTATCTCACTCTGCTAGATTTTCAGTATTTCTTCCATTGAGTCCAAAAAGGATTTGCAATGATTTGGAATAACAATGTATCTATTATGGAAGAATTACAAAGAATATGAAACTAAGATCATAAGCCATCCAGTAGACCTTCATATTTAAGACAGCACATTTTATATGAGCTTTGAAAATGCTAATTTTGGGTCTCATCTTAGCTATTCCAATTTAATAGGTCTCTGATATAAGGCTTAGAAAGTTTTAAACATTTGAAACAAGTTTTTCTCTGATTCTGATGCAGTTGTTGTAAGAACCATATTAGAGAAATACTTCCATGTATGAGAGGGTGAAAACTAAACCGAATTTGTTTCTGCACCTGAGCCTTGAATTTAGCTTTTGTTTTCCTGGCAGCCAAGACAAAAAGGAATTAAAGAGGAAATAACCACCGGCTGATGAGAGGAGGCCTGGCAGTCTGTCAGAGAAGGCCAATAAATCGCTTCAGATCTTTTTGTAAACAGGCACAGCATGCATATGGAGGGAAAACAATCCCCTAGCATTAACAAAAAAAATGACTTCTCAGATGGCCCTTCGTGTACAAGACTGTAAAGAATAAAAATGAAAATTTACTTATGAGCAATTCTGAAGACTATATAGAAACATCATCAAATAGGTATGTCTACTTTTATTTTCTTTTCTATGTTTTTGAGACAGAGCGCGCGTGCACAGGTGCATGCACGCCTCTGGCCTGCTCCAGTGCGGTACAGGGGCAGAGGAAGAGGGAGAGAGAGATCCCTAAGCAGGCTCCACACCCAGCGCAGAGCCGGACACAGGGTTCAATCTCATGACTGTGAGATCATGACCTGTGCCAAAATCAAGAGTAAGACTCTTAGCTGACTGAACCACTCAGACACCCCTAATTCCATTTTAAAGCACAAGTACAAACTTTTACACATCGCTGGCAGCCTTCCTGAAGAAGAAAGATGCACATTCCTTACACTCCACAGTCCCACTCCTAGATAACAGCCTGGATTCAGAAAACTCATGCATGTGCACCAGAAGATGTGTGTGAGACAAGTACCAGTACTGTCTGCATTTGCAACAAATATGAAGCATATTAAATATCGATCAAAGAAGATGGATAAACTGTGGTAGGTGCATACATAATGGATATCCATAATTACAGAAAAATGAGTAAACTGGATTATATGTATCCATATGGATGAATTTCATAAATACAATATTGAGGGGGAAAAAGCCACTAGCAGAAGAATATTCAGTGTGTGTGATACATATAAAGGGTAAGAGCATACCCAATAACTCTATATTTCCTCAGAAACATACATCTGTAGTAAAAATACAGACAAGTGCATGAGATGAAAACTACAGTCAGAAAGGCAGCTCCTCTAGATGGGGTGGAAAGGAAGAGAATTAGGGAGAATTGTGGGTTCAGTAGTATTGGCCATGTTTTATTTCTTTAGTAGAGTGGCAGTTACCTGGGGGATAACTGCGCCAGTGGTGTAGAGGGGGCAGAGGAAGAGGGAGAGGGAGTCTGAATTATGTCTGAATTATTTTACAATAAATAAATGAAAATATGAAAGCATACTATCGCCATATTCCAATAAGGATCTAGGATATAAATGAATGTGGTCCATGAAGACTCCTTTCCAACTGTAATAGAAGAGAGGGCGAGGACAGAAGAAAAGACAGGGAACAGGATCCTTATACTAAACCCAGATACAGCCCTCTGAGGTTAGAAACCCAGGAACTTCTGCACAGCAGATACCTTCCAGCCATTAAAACATGTGAGATTAATCAGCATGAACTAGTAGAGAAATGTGTCCCCCCACATGTTAGGAAATAAAAGCAAACTGCGTAGCAGCAATGCTTAGTATAATACCTTTTATATAAGAGAAAATTTATGTATACTTGTACATTTGTGGAAACTTATACAGAGAACCATTAATAGTTACGACCTGGGTAGAAGGCAAAAGTTCCACTCTATACTCTTTATACTGTCAAGATGTTTTCATAATAAGCATCTACAATTTTTAAATCAACTTCTATAATTAAACAACGGAGTTCTCCAGGAAGGGCTTGGGGAAATGCTTCTCGACCTCAGCTGCACTTCAAAACCATCTGGACACTTACATAAATCAACTTCTTGACCCTAGTCCATCATAGAAACTCTGAGGGTAGGGCTCACATATCACTGTTTTTAAAAACCTCTCATTACAAAAAAGTCCAATGGGGGTACCTGGGTGGCTCAGTGGGTTAAATGTCAGACTCTTGATTTCAGCTCAGGTCACAATTTCAGGGTCATGAGATTAAGTCCCGTCTGTCTCAGGCTCTGTGCTGGGCGTAGAGCCTGCTTTAAGGGTCTCTCTCCCCCCTTCCTCTGCCCCTCCCCACCCTTGTGTGCACATGCGCACTCTTTCTCTCTCACTCAAAAAAAAAAAAAAGTCTAACGTACATTAAGTGTTAAAACTCATTGTTTTAGATGTTACATGTGCAAATGTCAACATGAGTTATGAAACTTAAAGACACTGATCTTGTATAATCCACACAAGAAAACCATCAATGCCTAAAGGAGGACAAACTATAGGCCGGGTTAAAAACTTTTTCGAAAAGTAAGCTCTGGTACACTGAATCACCTGGGAAGGTTTACACTCAGAACCCCAAATTCCATTCTCCTGTGTAGGGAAGAGAAATCTGCCCTGGAAAAAAGTGGTCCCAGACAGTGACCATATAAGCATTTTACTGGACTCCTATAAAATATCTCATTTTGACTGATACTGCCCTTAATGTGAAGTTGTATCTTTGTTACATATTTATTTCAGATGTTTAAAAATATTAATAAGCAGAAGAAAAGAACACTCACCATAATTGTATATCTCTCATGATATTTTGGAATATAAGCCTTCTATTTCAATGATTTTCTCTGCATATATTTACATGTATAATTTCTCATACAAAAGTGGAATCATACTGAATGCCAGGCTTTGTAACCAGCTCTTTTTTTGTATATTAAAACAAGAATATTCTTTCATGTAATACTAGCTCTGGATGGGTCCACCAGGACCAGGTAGCTGTAAAAACTGATGTGTGTGAAGGCGTTAATTCAGAATGAAAACTACTGTACTGAAACAATCAATTCGGTGTTTGCAAGGTTTAAAGCTTAGTTGTTGCATTACTCAGTGACTGGTAATCAGTCCAGCTCCTTGAGGCTGTTCCTGGTTCATGAGAGGAAGGCACACTGTCACGCCATCAGCACGGAGGGAGAAGCCGCTCACGTTCCATACGGCACCTTCCAGATCAGGCACCAGCTAGTCTTACTGTTATGAACCATTATCTAACACAATTAAAAGGTTTTTTGAGGCTGTTTTCTTAAGCAATTTGTTTTTCTAGGTACTGAGAATTATTTTAACTGAACAGGCTTATCTTTGTGACAACCCCACAACAGTGTTGGTCATTATGTGATAAATATTTTCAGCTTCCTTGCTGGCTCCATTTTAAGCCCTCTCCCTCATTTTTTTACTTATGCTTTTTGGAATCTTCTGCAAACCAACATTTAACTCCTTTCTGGAAGATGGCAGGTTAAATACGAATGAACGAGCAAGCAAATGAAGACACATACACAATCACTTCACCACTGCGTGATCTCACTGCACTGTAATGCCTTGGGCCTCTGTCTCCCTTACTTCTCCTGAGTTTCTGGAGGGCAGGTCAAGGGGTCTCATTCGGCTCAGTATCCTTAACGCCTAGCATCAACCTCTGGTACATGGTAAGGTTTTAAGATAAACGTGTTCAGTACCCTAGAGTTTTGGCCTTGTTATTGAGCGAGTGCTCAATATCCTAGGAGCCTATAGTTTGTGCTTACGACACAAAAACGTAATGCCCATCTTACGATGTGGCCTCCTTGCTATGCTGTGTGTTAACCAGTTAAGACCCCTTCCGAAATCAGATCCGCCTCCTGAATTTCCCTGTGTTGCTGACAAGCACCACCATTCAGTCTTCTTGTCACCCAGGCCTCCTTGCCTCTAGTTCTTCAACTATCTCTCTTCATCCACTGTAGTGACCAGGGCCTGTTGGTTCTAACCCTGCAGTATCTCTCCTCCATCCCTTGTCCACTTCCATTTCTTGCAGTCTAATTAAGATGCTTAGGATCTCCCCAAGAATTAAAGTGTGATATCATGCCTTTGTATGGTCTGTCTTTCACACTGTGGCCAGATGAATCCTCGTGGAACCTCAACTGTAACTCTGATCACATCACTTCCCTATTCCTACGTCTTCAAGGAATCCCCACTGCCTGTGGATTTAGCCTCCATGTACCTGGTCTTGACTTAAAGGTCAATTCATTCAATAGCCCTGTTCTTGAGTATCTGTTACGTATGTACAAGTAGAGAGAGGTTCGGGGAGGGAGAAGAGAAATGTACAAAACATGAATGGACCACACAACAGCAGAGGTAGACCTGTACACGAAGAACTGTAAAACTAAAAGTGGTAAGAGCTTTAAAAAAAAAAAAAAAAAAAAAAAGGCGGGGCGCCTGGGTGGCTCAGTCGTTAAGTGGCTGCCTTCAGCTCAGGTCACGATCCTAGGGTCCTGGAATCGAGCCCTGCATTGGGCTCCCTGCTCCGCAGGAAGCCTGGTTCTCCCTCTCCCACTCCCCTTGCTTGTGTTCCCTCTCTCGCTGTGTCTTTCTCTGTCAAATAAATAAATAAAACCTTAAAAAATAAAAATAAAAAAATTTTTAAAAAATTTAAAAAGCAAAATACATGGATGATGGAAGTACAGAGATGGGAAAGATTAATTCTGGCTATGGGAATCAAGGAAGACTTCATGAAGGAGGTGGAATTTTAACAAAAAAAAAATTAGCAGAAGTATTTCTGGCACAGAAAATAGTAAAAACTGAAAAAAAGCCAAATGGGAAAAGCATGTAATAGCTTCCTGGAATTCAGAAGGAAATGCTGGATTAACACACAGGTAGGTGAGGGAAAGAAACAGAAAACAAGACTGAAAAGATTGGGGATCCCCTGGGGGTTCCTGACTGACATGTCCAGAGGCCTGTATTCACCGTTAGAGGTTTAGCAGCAGAATGACCTGGTTATAGCTGTGCTCTGAGAAGCCCCTCACAGAGCCCTGAGCACTGACTGGAGAGATGAAAGAAGGAGGACTGGGAGAACAGGGGACCAGTTTCTGCAAAAATATATAGTAAGAAACGGGTTCCAGGACTAGACCTGAGGCAGGAAGAACTGTATCACTGGCCAGAGTGCGCTCAGCAACATCCATAGGGGACAATGCCATCGACTTAGCCTATTTTGCCTATTTCTTTCCTGCTGGACTGAGGAGCTCCTGAGTCCAGGTGACAAGTTTCAGGACCACAACCAGCCAGCCCAGTTAGGCTGCAGCACGTGGGACTGACAGCTTGTGGATCCACCACTGCCCAAGCTTGGTGAGACTCGTCCCAGGTGCCACCCTTGCCCCTTCCATGTGTTCCTCAGTCAGAACACCATGTGTCCTCCTCTGGGGTTCTTGGAGCCAACATCAAGTCCAAACTGCTCTACACTTCCAGGTTTTCTCCAACTTTCTACCTCATCACCTCCTAAACCCAGACACTGTGCACCCTGGAATACTGCCAAATGGCTAGCCAGCTCACCTGTGTCCCCGCTCTCTCTCTCCGCATGGGCACTCCCTCCCTTTCCTCTCCAGTCCCTCCCCTGCAACCCTCTCCACTATCACCTATTCACTTCCTTGCCTCCTGTGATACCACAAGGATTCTCCCACCGCTCTTACTTCCAGACTCTACCTTCTGGTAATAACAACAGCTCCTTTGAGGTTATACCATGTGACCATAACATCCTCCCTTTGTCCTATTTAACTTCAAATCACTCCCCCTCATTCATCAAAGTTGTTAACATTTGGTGTATATTTTCCCCTCTGCCCCAAGAGCCCTGCCAACGCTCCTGGAAGCACTGAGGGTCCATGAAGCTAAACCAGCTGAGACCACCTAGATCAAGCCTAGATCTCCTCTTAGCCATTGCCCTCCTCTCCTCTACCTCAGCTGTCCGGCACCGGGCGTACATCCTGGACTTCATCAGAGACAGGAACCGTTTCACCTCAAAAGCTGCCCATTCTGGCTCACACAGCACCCCCACCACAACTGCTGTTCCAGCCTCGTAGGACTCTAGCCCATCTACCACTGTGCTTTCCCCTGGGCCCTCTTCTTTGTTGATGTTCTGTGGTCCTTTATTCCCAATGTACACTTGCCAACCTTTTTTTTTTTTTTTTTTTTTAAGATTTAAAGATTTTACGTCTTTATTTGACCGAGGGTGAGAGAGAGAGAGGCGGGGGGCGGGGCAAGTGCACAAGCAGGGGGAGTAGCAGAGGCAGAGGGAGAAGCAGGCTCTCCACAGAGAAGGGAGCCGGATGCAGGAACTCGATCCCAGAACTCTGGGATCATGACCTGAGCCCAAGGCAGACGCTTAACCAACCAAGACACCCAGGTGCCCCCACTTGCCAACTCTTAAACTCCCTCTGCTTTTTCATTCAGTTCTCTGGAAAAACTCCACCCTTGGAGGGGTTGCAAAAAAGGGTGACACTCTAATTCTATTGTTCCTTCTTTGCTTATTAGCTGGGCGTTTCTATAACGAGACTTCCTCTCATCACCTGTGTGGAAAGACAGACGTGTCTTGATTCTCTCTTTATTTTTCAATTTTCATTTTCCAAAGTGATTAGTGATATTTGTTATAAGTATCACTATTATTCTAGTATCCTCCAAGGTAATCGATACATTTTTTTAAATAATAAATTTATGGATATAACATATGCCGCTGGATATCCCACGGAAACATGTGCAAGCGTACCACTCAAAAACAAAACAAACCAAGTCCCTCACTGGGTCTCTCACCTCCTCCTCCCAGCCAAGCTGCCTGGCGACACCACCGCACTCTGTTCCTTGACCTCTTGCTCACTCCCTCACCGTCTTAACTGGAGTATCGTTCCACTACTCCACCAAACAGCTCTTGCTGGGTGCTTGGGTGGCACAGCTGGTTGGGCATCCGACAATTGGTTTTGGCTCACGTCGTGATCTCAAGGTCATGAGACTGAGCCCTGTGTCGGGCTCCGTGCTCAGTGGAGCAGTCTGTGTGAGATTCTCTCTCCCTTCGTCCCTGCCACTCATGCTCTTTCTCTCTCTCTAAAATAAACACATTTTTTGAAAAAACAAACAAAACAGCTCTTGCTAAGGTCACTAAGGACCACCACTTTGTCAAGAGCGAAGTTGATTTTTCAGGATTCATTTCACCTGAGTGCTCTGTGCTGCTGGCCACTTCCTTTCTCCTTGGAGGAGTCTTCTCCTGACAACATAACATCCTGGTTTTTGTCCTCCTGTTGGTTTTTCTAACTTATCACCTGACTCATCTATTCCATGCTCAGCTCCTAAGGCTCAGCGTTAGAATACTATTTTCTCTACTATACTCTCTGCTGCTGAGATGATCTCACCCACACCCAAGACTTTACTTACCACTTACAGCAAATTTATATCACTACCTTTCATCTCTCCCTCTGGACTCTATACAACTGTCTATATGACGGCTCCCCTCAAATGTCTCAGAGTATTTCTACTTACTATGTATAAAAATAAAGTCAGATCTACGGAAAAAAGAAAATCACCCTCTTCCAATAAATGCCAGAACAGAAACTATGGTTGCATTGTAGTCCCAGTGCCTGTTATACAGTAGATGTTAAGTTAGTATATGTTGAATGAATGAATAAATGAAAATGAATAAATACCCAAATTCTTGGAAGTAGTGTGGTTGTCCTTTTTCAGAAGGCTTATACTTGCTATCACTATATAAAGTATTTAATATAAAGGGCATAGGGCAGACCCTATACATTGATAAAAATGTTTGTTTCATACATATATAATTATAATAAAGTTTATCTTTTTTTTTTGACACAGAGAGAGAGATTACAAGTAGGCAGAGAGGCAGGCAGAGAGACAGGGAGAGGAGGAAGCAGGCTCCCTGCTGAGCAGAGAGCCCGATGCGGGCCTCGATCCCAGGACCCTGAGATCATGACCTGAGCCGAAAGCAGGGGCTTTAACCCACTGAGCCACCCAGGCGCCCAGTTTATCTGTTTTTATCACTGAACTCATTTTTTGTAGGCAAAAACTATTTTCTGATTACCTCTGAACCCATTCCCAAACACTTGCCTAACTCCATGAGGAAAGTTGGACAAAAGCAAATTCTTTTTTTTTTTTAATTTTTAATTTTTTTTATTATTTGCCTCAGGGGGAAAAGCAAATTCTTACTTTCTGTTTCCCTTGGAATTATAGCCATGAGACATATGTCTGGTCAATGAAATATACGTAGAAATTTTCTGAGAGGCTTCTGAAAAAGTATTGATTTCCTGGAAATAAAAATAAAGGTGTGGGGGGGAACTGTGGCATTCTGTTTTTTTTCCTCATGTGATGTGATGTCTGGAGTCACAGCAACTATCTTGCAACTAAGAGGGAAAGGCCAAAAAAACTGCAGAACCACTGAAGCAGCAGCCCACCCCAAGCCTTCTCATTGTATAAGAAAAGTAAACTCTTATTTTCTTTTCTATTACTTATATCTAAAAACATATGGAACTGACATTCTGCTCACTAACAAGATTCTTTTTCACATAAACCGCCTTCCTTTGCCCAAGAAGTCTTTTTCTCTTTTTTTTCCTCTTCTCCTTTTAATCTTTTTTTTCTTTTTAAATTTTTCTGTCACTCTCCCTAACAATGTAACCAAAATAAAATACGAAGTACATGTACATATGCACACAATTTTTTTTTTACAAAATAGAAAATTAATGATGATTTAAAAAGTAAAGAAAGATTCCTTAAATTTCTTACACTAAATTGATCTACAAATATACAGAGATCAAAATAACATCTGCCTGGTGATATGGCATCAAACAGAATTTAGGTCTCTTTGCTTTGCTCACTCTCAGACTAAAAACCAAGCTCCAAGGTGAAGTATTTTAATGTCTACTCAGGTGCATCAATATCAGCATGTGATATATTCTGATGTAATTCCAAAGTCATGTATAATATAAATATGCAGCCAGACAATAAATCAAACATTAATACATAAAGCTTAACTACACAATATAGACCATATTTAATTTTTCCAAAATTGTACATGCAATAATACTTTAAGAACTGATAAATCTAAATAGATTAAACTATGATTTTCCTATTAGTGAGACCAGGATATTTCACCCGTATTCTTAATATGACTTGCAATTTAGGTTTATAAATTAAGGGTAAGACCTAGTTGGTTGTAGGTAATGTTTTTAGAGTAAAGAGAAAAAAAAAAAAAAAGAACATGAATTAAATTATCTTGGGCCAGTGTCCTTTTCAGTCTGTTTCCAGTCCCCCACCTATAAAATATAAAACAAGGAGAGTGGATTGGTGTTCAGACTGTTCTCTGCACAGCCTATCCAGGCAAGTCTGAAAGCCTTCCATTCTGACTCAGGCAGAACAGATCTGCTTTTATCTGTTTAAATATTCATCTTTTATATAAGATTTTCATTAAAGTAAGAGCTCAGTAACTAAAAATAACTTGAAAATTACTGGACAAAATGCTCTCCTTGGTCTGTTCTGATATTAATATTCATGATGAAATGATTTCTTTAAGCTCCTAAGCCTTAAATATTTTAAGAGCAAATCTATTCATCTAAATATGTACACAGAAAGTTCATGTGACAATGTGGGCTTGCTTTATTTTCAGAAATATATTCAAATAGAACTAATGTTTTTACCTCGTGAAAATGCCATCCACAATTCCAATTGTTGCTTCCTCCGCAGGAACATAGGAGCCAATCTGAGCCATGATAGTAATCAATGCAACTTGTTTTATGTAGGAGCTCTTTCCACCCATGTTTGGTCCAGTGATTATCATTACTCTCTCTGAATCTCCCTACAAAATTAAAAAGCAATTTCACTTGTTGTATCCAAAGGGCTTTTATGTAATATCTGTAGTTTATACCATAAATGAGAATGCATTAGGCAAAAGGTGGCTTTCTGGTATTTAAATATGTTACCTATAAAGTATCACAAAGGGAAAGAGGACCTCTTTGTCTTCAACCTGAACTGTGCTATTGCAGAAGAGTGGTACAGGACTGTTTCTGCATATGTAAAAGGAAACCAGAAGCAACCTAAATAAGATAACTACTATGGCTTTCCCATTAAACATTCATCAATTTGCCTCTTTGTGTGTTTTTAATATTGCTTACCTTTAAAATCTATCAGTTTCTCTTTATCCATACTAAAACTGCACACATTATATAGCTAATCGCTCAAGGCCCTAATTTGGATTGGTAGCACAAGAATTTTTTTTAGTTATAGATGGTCAACTACTAAAGAGATTTATAATACTCAATTCTAGGTATCAGCTTTATCAACATTTTTCACTGGCATTTCACTAAAGCATGTAAAGGAGGCAGAAAAGCTCAAACACTTGTATGAATTTAATTTCTAGAACTTGCCTCTATTAACCAATTATACTACTTGCCACATATGGACTCATCCTAAGGGAAAAGGTCCAGCAGGAGCCCTCTGCAGAGGAGTGAGCCCGAGGCATCCATGTGCTGTGCTCTGTGAACAGCGCTGGGCAGTACCTGCCTGGTCAGGAGCAGCCACTGTGAAACTCCCCAACAGCCCTAGAGGTGCGTCACACAAAAGGGCTTCTGAAACTAATCAAATAATCTCTTGGGAGTTTAAACTGAGTACCATGCACCAATTCAATCTGGAGGAAGACAGAACAAGGCCACAAAGCACTGGGGAATCATGAGTAAGAAGTTACGAGGAAACAAAAGGTATGAAGCAAAAGTTGTCTTATATCCTAATTAACCAGACATTTCCAGTCTCACAAAACTCAAGCTGTACTGGAGATCTTCTTCTCCCTGTGATTCCTTTCTCTTATGGTCACAGGTAGCTTTAAAATAAGCGTCATATGTCTCCATTAGTTGAAGGAACTTGAGTGAATCTATGATTTTTGGAACAGAAAGAGCTTAGCATAGTGAAACCAAAGAAAGAAACTTCGCATGAGTAGAATGATGAAAATAATGACTAAAATAAAAATAATTCTCCTACAGAGATTTAAAAATAATAAACCTATTATAAACAGTCAAACTTGGGACCTAAGTATTTCAAAAATATAAATAAAACAAACAGCTTTTTTAAAATTGGCAAAAAGGACACAAGAAATAGATAATCTGAATAATCCTACATCTATTAAAGAAACTACATCTGTAATTAAAAGCCCTTCCACAAGAAAAACCTCCAAACCCCGATAATTTCTCCACTGATTCTTGCAAACATATAAGAAATAGTACTTATCTTACAAAAACTCTTCTACAGAACAGAAAAAGGGCAACTCTTATCAAAACACTTCAAAAATCCAACAGAATCTTGATACCAGAAACCCGACACGAACATTACAAAAAAGAAAAATTACAGACCAATTTCATCTACAAAAATATATATAAAACTCCTTAGGACATTAATAAACCAATATAAAGCTATATAAACATTTAGAGTTTTTTTTTTTTGTTTGTTTGTTTTTAAAGATTTTATTTATTTATTTGACACACAGAGAGAGAGATTACAAGTAGACAGAGAGGCAGGCAGAGAGACAAGGAGAGGAGGAAGCAGGCTCCCTGCTGAGCAGAGAGTTTTTGAGGAGTATAGGGTTGGTTTAACATTCCAAGACAAATCAATATAATTCGTCACATTACGAGAATAAAGAAGACAAATCAGATGATGATCTCTAAGGACAAAGAGAAAGCATTTGATAAAATTCAGTATCTCCTCATTAAAAAAAAGGCATAAAAAAGAAATAAAAGGTACAATCTTTGGAAAGAAAATAATACATCTGTCATTATTCCTATATATCATGATTATGTTCCCAGAAAATCCAACGAAACCTATAAAAATCATTATAATCAATAAATGAATAAAGCAAGATCTTTGGATATAAGGTCAGTATTCAAAAGTCAACTTTATTTCTAGATTTTAGCAATAAGTAATTAAAAATAGAAAATTTATATAGAAAATTTAATAGAAAATGATATAACTGGCCACAGTATCAAAAGAGCTCAAATACCTAGGAACAAATCTAACGAAATAAGCAAGACTTCTACACAGCAAATTGCAAAATATTTTTGAAAGAAATTAAAGAACACCTAATTGAACTAAAGAATATATAATGTTCATGGACCGAAAGGCTCAATATTGTAATGCTTCAATAAATAAACTACTATGGTTCTGGCACAAAGACCCACAGTGGAATAAAACAGAAATAGACTAGGGCACCTGGGCGGCTCAGTCAGTTGAGCATTCGACTCTTGGCTTCAGGTCAAGTCATGATCTCAGGGTCATGAGATCAAGCCCTGTGCAATGGACTCTGTACTCAGCAGGGAATCGGCTTGTCCCTCTCCCTCTGCTCCTCCCCCTGCTCACATTCTCTCTCTCTCAAATAAATAAAATCTTTAAGAAAAAAACCCCACAGAAACAGACTGATATGTATACAGGTACTTGATTTATGACAAAAATGACATTGCAGCACAGAAGACAAAGGAAGGTCTTTTCAATAACAGTGTTTGGTCAAAAGGATGTACATTTAGAAAAATAAGAAATCCTGACCCCTAACTTATAAACAAAAACCAATTCCAGGTAGCAGCTTTGACAGACAAAAAATCCCAAGATTATTAGACAATAATATATGACTTTGGGGTAGAGAAAGGTTTCTTTAAGAGATCATAAATCATAATTAGCTATAAAGGAAGATTTAAAAATGGAAGTACATTGGGCACCTGGGTGGCTCAGTTGGTTAAGCACCTGCCTTCAGCTCAGGTCATGATCCCAAGGTCCTAGGATTGAGCCCCACATCAGGTTCCCTGCTCACTGGGGAGCCAGGTGCCCCCATTTGATTAATTTTTTAAAAAATTCTATTAAGCCACGAAATGAAAAGGTCTAAAATAAAGAAGTAGTACTCCTACACAGTAAAAACACCAAAACAATGGAAAAATGGGCAAAGGACATGAACAGAATATTTATAGAAAAAGAACACTCAAGGCCAAAAACATATTTTTTTTCTATAGATTTTTAAAATTTATTTGTTTGCAAGAGATACAGAGACAGAGACAGAGAGTGCACAAGCAGGGGGAGGGGCAGAGGGAGAGGGAGAAGACGACTCTCTACTGAACAGGGAGCCCAATGTGGGGCTCGATCCCAGGACTGTGAGATCATGACCTGAGCCAAAGGCAGATGCTTAACCACCGGAGCCACCCAGGTGCCCCCCAAAACATATTCTTAATCAGGAAAAGAAAAATGAAATTGCAGGATTGTTCAAGGGACCTATAAACTATCCCTAACATTGAAACGAAGGAAACTGAAATTTTTTGAAGGAATAATTTTTAAAAGACACTTTCACATTCATCATATCATCAAAAGGCTTAAAAGTCTACTTATGCAGCATGTTGGAAGTATATAGAGAGCAATTTGGAAAGGCCTAGTAAAGTTAAAGATTCTGAATTACCAGTCTACATGACTCAGCAATTCCTCTTCTAGGAGTCTACCATAGAAAAATACACAAGCACTCAGAAAGATATTTATGTTCACTCTAGTACTGTTTGTATTCATAATAGGCAAAAAAAAAAAAAAAAAAGCAACCTGTCTATCATGAGGAAAATGAATAGATGTACTTTGTACAATTATGAAAACAATCATTTACAAAATAGCATATGACAGGTTCAGTGTGCCATATTTATGTATACTTTAAAAATACACAAAATTATATATTGTTAAAATAAAAATATGTAAAAGAATAAAAATATGCATAAGGATAACAAATAACATCAGGATAATGGTTACCAGTGAGATAAGGAAGTGAAGGGGGAGGTCTGTAACACTTTATTTACTTTAAATAAATCTACAGTTCATATCACAAAAGGTCATTCTCTATGATATCTGAGTGAAGGGTAAATGGGTGTTTGCTCCGCTGTTTTCTATACTTTTTCATTTGTTTGAAATATCAGGCAGTTGAAAATTATTTAAATGAATTATCTTAAAACTTAATTATTAATTTCATGAATAATCATCATGAACCATCAAACAACTCTTTATAAATCCATTAACATATTTAGGAAAAATTTACATAACTTTCAAATGACATTTTGTTATTTGGACTTTCAGCATATTTACATAAAAACAGAATACTAGAAAAAAACTCCACATACTAGAAAGTAAAAGAATGTAATACAAGGCAGAATAACCCACACAAGGGTTACACATGCCACGAGGAGGCCCCAAACTGTGAAGGCATTGTTGGTGGAGCCACCTCAAGTGGAGTTACCAAACCCAAAGAGCAAAGGGGGTGCGTGATGGTAGTACAGAAACAAAACTAATTTTTTTTAAATAAGTAATTTAGGAAAGCTACGAGGAGAAAAATATAAAAATATATACCCTTTATCTTGTAGATACCTTATTTCTTCCAATTACTTGAAAGATAAGAGTATTTATACTTATGGCTCGATTCAGGGTCTTTTCCCAATGGGAATCAAAAATTTGACAGGATACTAACAGGTCAAGATAGCTCTGTAGTTCTCTATTTCCCCAATTCTAAAATGAGGGAGTTGAATTAAATGGCTTCTCATCCTCAAAATCTATGACCCTCTGAAAAACAATATGTCCAAATTCAGGCATATGACACAGTATGTGGCTCTGGGTTGAACTGAAGAGGGGAAGCCGTGGAATTCACTTACATGAAGTACTTGGGAAAAATGATACACAGTGACCCCCAGTCAAACATGCGGTCCCTTCTGTGGAAGTGGTCTTTCCAGGCCTATACAGGATCTGAAGATTTCAGACAAGAACTAACTCGGAAGATTTAAGGAATGAAATGCTTTCAACTCAACTATTTGTAGGTAGCAAAGTGTTGCTTTGCTAATAAGCACTAATATTTATACCTGCAATGGGAGATAAATTATGTACTAGGCACACTCTAGTAAATACTAATGGGAAAAGAGAGACTGTTAAGAGTCAGGAGGTATTCTGAGATGCATAAATACCTCTTATCTCCATCTCTACCGCCACCATCCTGGTGGGCCACGGCAGCGGGTCCCGACTAGTTTTTCTGCTTCTCTGCCCACAGATGATTCTCCACATTGCAGTCAGACTGTCTTAAAAATTAAAGGGCGCCTGGGTGGCTCAGTGGGTTAAAGCCTCTGCTTTCGGCCCAGGTCATGATCTCAGGGTCCTGGGATCGAGGCCCGCGTCGGGCTCTCTGCTCCGCAGGGAGCCTGCTTCCCCCTCTCTCTCTGCCTGCCTCTCTGCCTCCTTGTGATCTCTCTCCCGCTGTGAAATAAATAAATAAAATCTAAAAAAAAAAAAAAAAAAAAAAAATTAAAACAGAATTTGTCTCCTGCTAAAAGCCCTCAAATAGTTCCACAGTGTACTAATACTAAAGCCCCAACTCCTCACCATGACCTGAAGACCATGCCTGCCTGTCTGGCCTAATCTCCTCCTACAGTCCACATGTTACCTCAGCACTAGCCTGACTGGATTTATGCTCTTCTTCCACCTGCCAGAAGATGCCAAGCTCACTCCTGCCTTCAGGCCTTTCCATAGCTGTTCTTTCCATCTGGGATGTTCTTCCCTGAGATTAGATCCTTTTTGTCATTCAAGTCCAAACTCAAACATCAGCTCCCAGGAGAGACCTTTTCTGAGGTCTCTCAGTTTGAGACCTTTTCTCAATCTACCCTAAGCCCCTCTAACCTGTCATACTCCATGATGTTCACCTATTTTATCTTCTTTATACCTTTTATCCCTCTCTGAAATTTCCCTAATTTTCTTGTGTACTTAATACCAATGTCACTGCTAGAAAGTAAGCTCCCATGAGAGGAAGTATGTCATCCTGTTCATCCCCACTGACTACAACAAGGTCTGGCAGAAAGAAGGCACTTAATAAATACTGGTGAAAGGCACCACGACATGGATATTCACCACCTTCCAGATGAAAAATTCATTTGCATTCTCTCTAGAACTAGTCAGGAATATGTGACTCCCTTTCCTCTATAGTTCCAAAGATGACAGGGTAAGCGAGGAAATGGTCAATAATCTCATATATGTCATGTGTGCATCTACCTCAGCACAGATCAAATGTATCGGAGGCACCACACAATAAAAGGTCCCGGATGTGAAAAACCCATTAAATCTCTGGAAAACCAGTTAGGATGAGTAAGCATTCCAACAGAACACCCAGAAGCCGAGAGCTGGCAATAACTACCTTTTTACCCATTCTGGAGCCTACTGAATTTCCCAAGGATGCATTCAAGTGGACAGCCTAGATGGTGTCCTCACCTGTGTCAGGACAGAGCAAGTTCTCAAGAAAACACAGACGGGGCTCCTGGGTGGCTCAGTAAGGTGGATATCTGGCTTCGGCTCAGGTCATGATCCCAGGGTCCTGGGATCGAGCCTCGCATTGGGCTCCCTGCTCAGCGGAGAGCCTGCTTCACCTTCTCCCTCTGTGCTCTCATTCCCAAATAAATAAATAAAATCTTAAAAAAACCAACCAAACAAACAAACACAGATGGATGGGCAGATGAATGACAATAAACCAACACTGAATTATTATACCAAGGGGACTGTTTCTGGACAGCATCTATGGCCTGAATAAACCTTTGTGGAAGCTAGAGCTCAATCTTTAAAGTTTCTACCTTAGTACTGATGATGTCTATCTGGATACCACCAGTCAATAAAATCTTAGTATTATGTATCAAGAATCAAACACTGAATCTAAACCAGTAAGTTTTGAGATAACTAATCAATTTTCACAATGAATGCTGTCTTCTGTGGAAAGAAAAAGAGAAGTGGAGATGAAAACACAAAAGGCAAATGTTAAGGTATCATAAGAAAATCACAGCTCGCACACGCCACAGGTAACTAGTGACTGAATAGGCATCACCTCATTCTGTTCTCGCAACGGTCTTACAGGGTCATACAAGTACTACTGTATTCCCTTGTTACAGGTGAAGGAACAGGCTTGGGGAGTCTAAGGACCCTGCCCAGTAATGTGGAGATACTAAGTGGCCGAACGGGGATGGTAAGTGAAGATCACCCCCTGACAGATGTCCCACAGGGGATCCCTGATCAATGACAGGGAATCATAGTCACTGCCACATAGAAGGGCCGCTCTAGTGCAGGGCCAGCAACCCTGGGTCTGTCGTTGGGTACACTACGACGACAGTCAGTCAGAAAATCCCTGAAGTCAGGAGATAAACCGCAAAAATAAAATAAAATAAAATGAAACACTAAAATTACCACATGTTAATTTCTAAGACTTGGGCATCAGCTAATTTTCTACAAGAAAGGTTTCCTTCCTTGACAGGTACAGATATTGACATCTATCTTCAAAAAAGACTCATGGTAGAACTATTTTTATAATAGTTGCAGACTACTGAAGAAGTTTGGCAGTTTCAAAGTGTTTTATTCCCTGAAAATGTCAATCAATAACAGGTTACAGTAAGAGACTCCCTAGTGAAATCCTCCTCCAGAGAAGCTCTTAGCCAAATCCTTGCACTTTTAACCCAAGGGAAACTACAGACAGAAAGGGGGATAATGAGGCTGGAGAGGAGTACAGGCTGTACGCTGACATGCTAAGGAAAGGGTCCAGATCTTTCTGATGCCTGGATGCTGTCCAATTTACATTCCATAGAGAGCTAATTGTTACTCAACCTAATCCCCTCACTTTGTGGATAAAGAAACTGAGAGTACAGTGGTCTATCCGAGATGATAATGAAATAACAGCTAGCCAAGATATGAATTTACTCCTCCAATCAACTCTCCCACTACCTCTGTGTACCAACAAGTGGTATGTGATAAGAGTTGTAAAAACAAAACAAAAAAAATGTTAGGATAAAAGAGATTATTTCTGGCCAGAGTAATGGTGAAGGCCCTGAGGAGTCAGTAATTAATATCTTTTGGGTCATGAGGGATGAGTAGGAGTTCCATCAATGGGGATGGGTTATAGACAGGAACACAGAAGAAGGAACATTCTGGGCAGAGACAGCAAATAGGTCAGAACACTTTGAAAAGTAAGCAGTTATCATACAAAATATCCTTCCTTACCACCCCTGTGTGAGGAGCAGAAAGAAATGGCCACCAGGGAAGAGAAGTAACAGAAAACAATGTTAAAATGCCACTGGTGTTTCCTCTATTTTTTAACACTATGATCCCGTGATCATGCTATGTGAAAAATACATTTATAGCAAAGTCTATGAGAATAATCCAGGCACAGAATTAAACTTAATACTCAGACATATTTTTATGGGATACATTATTGTTAGTCTGCTTGGTAATTAGGTACAAAGAGTCAGCAGCTTATGAATATAAATACAATTAGTCTTACTTTTATAAAGCCAAACCAAGCATTTCTGGGGTAGCTAGAAGAATTTGTCTGGGAGAAGGGAGGAAATGGGAAGTTGGTGATCCCTGGTCCCTTCTAGTACTCCCACATCTTTACCAGTTTCAAGCATCATTCATGTAACAAATATGTGAGCACCTATGTGCCACACAGTGCCAGGCATGGAGGTGCTTAAAGTCCCTTCTCAATCTCAGGAGAAGGGACTGTGACCGGGATTCTGGTGTCCACCTGGTCCCACTCCACAAGAGCGGGGCTGTGGACTTCCCTTGGGCCACAGAAATCCACAGGGTTCAAGTACTTCCTGGGAAACTTCCTGCTTTGCACATTCAACTCATTTTCTTCCCTTCCCCAAGTCAAGAAGCTGTCAACCACAATTTTCCCACTCTCTCTCCCAATAAGGGGAATTTATATTATTTACATTAAAAACAAAAAACAGGGGTGCCTGGGTGGCTCAGTCGGTTAAGTGTCTGCCTTCAGCTCAGGTCATGATCCCAGACTCCTGGGATTGAGCCCCATATAAATAAATAAACCTCTGAAGGCAAAACAAACAAACAAACAAACAAAAACCACAAACTCAAACTCCCAACTTTAGTCGCTATCAAAAATCCATCCAGGGCGCCTGGGTGGGTCAGTGGGTTAAAGCCTCTGCCTTTGGCTCAGGTCATGATCCCAGGGTCCTGGGATCGAGGCCCGCATCGGACTCTCTGCTCGGCAGGGAGCCTGTTTCCTCCTCTCTCCTCTCTCTCTGCCTGCCTCTCTGCCTACTTGTAATCTCTCTCTCTGTGTTAAATAAATAAATAAAATCTTAAAAAAAAATCCATCTATTAGAAAGTCATTTGGTTGGATAAGAGTCCTGAGATCCCAGTGGATTGCAGTGGTGTTTCCCAAGCAGGATGCCTTGGCACACTATGCCTTGGTATGCCTCACGGGTTACAGGGACGCTAAGAAGCCGACCTCCCAATCCTCAAGGTGGCAGGTGGGGCTGGGGCAGCCAGAGCCCTAGGCGAACCTATTTGGCTCCGAGCAACCTTCTCCTTTTCCTTTCATTCCAGTGTATCATCAAACTCCTCCTTTTCTTTCTTTCTTTCTTTCTTTTTTTTTTTTAAGATTTTATTTATTTGACAGAGAGAGAGCAAGTGAGCACAAGCAGGGAGAGCAGGAGAGGGGGGGGAGAAGCAGGCTCCTCGCTGAGCAGGGAGCCTGATGTGGGGCTCGATCTCAGGACCCTGAGATCATGACCCAAGCCAAAGGCAGATGGTTAACTGACCAAGCCACACAGGCACCCCAAACTCTCATCATTTTCAAGGTGTACTACAAAGTGAAAAAGACTGAAAAGCACTGGCTTGCCCTACAATACTGTTGTGTTTTGGAAGACGGCTCAGGATCATTCAACTTGGATAATCTCTGGCATGTCAACTCTCCCTTTCTGGGCCTTGTTTCTTCATAAGTAGGAAGAAATGGTTACACTAAATGGCCCCTATTTTCCCTTCTGTTTCTACAGTATAATTATTCAGTAAATTGTGATATTCCCTATATAACATCCTGAAAAATAACATTTTGGGGGGGGAGGCAAAAATTTAAAGTGAGATTTGAAGACTGTTCAAGGCTTGTGGCTATTTATTTAACACATGTGATCAGGTGCCTGTTGAGTGTGAGAGAACTGTGACTGACAGTGGGATCACAACTAACCAAGAGAAGCCCCTTCTGTTCTCGTGAAACTCACAGTGCACTGTGAACCACAAACAAAGTCAGTTATAATTTACTGGTTAAGCCCTAAAACGGGGAGAAATATGAGTTTTATGGGTAAGTGATGGGGCACCCAACCCAGCATTGGTTAGGAAAGGCTCGGTGCAGAAAGTGACACCCAAGACAAGACTTCAAGAACAGCAGGAGCTAGAGGGTGGGGTGGGGTGGGCTGTGGGTGTGTGTGAGGCAGGAGTGGATGGTGTGGGGAAAGATGACATTCTAGGCAGAGGGAATGCCATCTGCCAAGTCCCAGAGGCACAGCAACTTGGGAACTATATGGCTGGGGCTTTGAGCATGATTTTAAATGGGAGAGTGTTAGGACAGGTTAGGAAAAGCTCTGTGGCTGCAGCATGCAGCATGCAGCAATGAGCTGGAGAGGGGCAAGATGGAGGTGGGAGAGCCCACGCTGCTTAGTCTGCAAACATTCCGAGTATGTAGTGAGTCAGGGGAGGAAACAAAGAGAGGACTTAAAAGAGTATTCCTCTCAATTCTGCTTGGGTAAGTCAAACTGAGGTTTCCTAGAAGATGTGAAAGAGGCAGGTCCCACAGGATAGACAGGAATATACAGTAGAATCTGGCTACCATTGTAATAAGCGTGAACTTCAGATTCAATGATAACTCTAAATTCAGAAAATAAGGTAGGGTAAATATGTTTAAAAGCTTCTTAAAAAGTTCGGGGCATCTGGATGGCTCAGTGGGTTAAGCATCTGCCTTCGGCTCAGGTCATGATCTGAGGGTCCTGGGATCGAGCTCCCTTGTTGGACTCCCTGCTCAGTGAGAAGCCTGCTTCTCCCTCTCCCTCTGCTGCTCCCCTTGCTTGTGCTCTCTCTCACTCTTACTCTCGCTCTCAAATAAATAACTTTAAAATTAAAAAATAGTTCTCTTTAAACCTACTTTTAGTGAAACTATGCCTCCAGTGTTAGTGCCTCAGAGGGGCCTTTTCAGCAGCCATCTTTACATTTTCATATAATTTCCCTGACAGATCCAGAAACAAAATTCCTGTACATACGTCATGACCATTCTAAAATCTGTAACTCCAGCTCAGACCCCTCTCCTGGTCTTCATATCCATCAGTCCACGTTCCCCTTAGGAGCTCTACCCGATGTCCCCCCAACACCTCAATGTTCATAGTTCCTCTCTATTTAATCCTTTGCTATGTTCTTGCATTCTAGAAAAGCTAATATATAGCAGGTCAAAAAATGTTAGTCTGTTAGGGACCATTTGGATATCCTCTACTTTGAAGTGCCTACTCGTCTGATGCCAATTTTTCTACCATGTAATCTATTATTCCTTCAGGGCCTTTCTAAGTATTCTGTTACTATTAATTTAATTGGGTGTGTCTCCCACCAGATTAGGGAGGTATTCTCTCTCTTCTGTGTAATCTGATCTCAAGCACAATACTGACATAAAGTGTGTCAAAATCTCTAAGAACAAAATATTCATAAAATAATGCTAATAAAAATTCAAAATAAATGCCACTTTATGAAATGTGAAAAGAAGAGTATTCTTAAAACTGGGAGAAGAAAAGTAGGCAGAAAGTTGGCTTGTTCAGAAGGACTATAATAAGTTCACATAACACAGAATCCAGAAAAGTACACTTATAATCACATGTACAAAAGACCATTTCTTAAAATTACATGATTGTCAAAAGCAACAATGTCATTTGACTTTCAGGAAATTATTTTCAGGCTATATTTTATAATTAACACCTATAAAATATTTTAAATTGAGTTTTACATAGTAAGTTCTTTTTCAACACTATCCCTATATATAAATTTATACCCTGCAAAATAGAATGCACTTCACCATAGCAACAGTTCTATATCAACTCCTACTCAAGTTAGAAAAAGCATATGTAAAAGAAATGAATATTCTGGAATATTCTGAAGAGCCTACTGGGAAATATCACTCCATTTATTTTGTAAAAATTTAAATATAAAAGTTTAATGTTTCCTTAAAGCGTTCTTATAATTAGGCAAAAGGCTAGTTTAGTTTCTCAAATCTTGCTTTATTAAATAGTATAATGCATTTTTAAAAGAAAGCAAAAGAGGAAAAAAATGAAAAAGCAAAGAAAAAAAAAACCAATGTCAAGGATAACATACTTGGGATTGAGCTGGTGCGCATGCTGGGAATTGAGGGGGGATGGGAACAGTAACAGGAAATAATGTTCAAGTGATTTATGAGTAAAATACAAACCAAGGTATTAAATGTTGCAACTATATTACTTTTTCAAGAAAAGCTATACCCCACTGGTATTGTGAGAACTGAAAGAGAAATTTTTATGTTCACACAGCCTTCTTTTAAAAGTCAATAAAGCATCAGGAAGTGTTAACTTGGCTTGATAAATTAAGTCAATTACAAATTCCCTAATGAGAATGAACAAGTTTATAGACTTTGGGGATCAGGTTATATACTACCAACAAATCTAGGTGCCGCATCCAAAAGTAATATTAAACTAAATGTAACTGAAAGCATTTCCTTTCACACACCACACCTGTGGCCAGCCAGATTCACCATGTGCACACCTTTGTCGCCCTTGCTCACAGCCCAAGAGGGAGTACTCTGTTATGTTCTCAGCTCCCTTGCTGTTCTGGGCTTCCTTTCTCTGACCTAATTTCTAGCTGCTGCACTACATCCCAATTCTCCCACTGACCTCTGAAAATTCCCAAATCCTTCTGTTTCTAATATCCTTGCTTAACATCTCCTTCAAACAGGCTCAAACTGAAACCTGGCTATTGTTCACTTCATTAGAGGCTGAGCTTTCTGCCACCTCCTACCACACACATCCCAGAGTTAGGAGGTTCTTTCTTACGTGTTCTTTAGAACCTTACACGTTCTTACACGTTTCTTTAGAACCTGACCACCCCCTCTGCTTGTGCTCACTTCAGGTATCGACAAACTTCCGGGTCACCAGTCTCCACCCCTGATACCTAGGACACCATCAGCTTCCTCTACAAATGCTTGTGTTCTCTTAGATGATTTCAACATTTATGTGGGTGACTTTTTCCCAGACTCTGTTCCTTGATCTCCTCATCTCGAAAGACCTTCTCCACTACTGCTACTCATCTTCCATGGCCACACCTAGGACTTCCCAGAAGAGCACTACCTCCAAAATGCTAAAGTCGGGCATTTCATTCTCTGATACAACAACCTCTCTTCCTTAGCTCCTCCCTACATATTAATTCTCTGATCTCATCACCAGATTATTTCACTTGATGTTGACAAAGACAATTTTACCTTAACCAAACTCTAGTCAGGCTCCTCCTGAGGCCTTTTGTCCACTAGGCTTCAACCTCATCCTATAAAAACCCACACTTTCGACATAAATGATTTTGTTTACTCCTTCCACTAAGACACCAGAATCAACACTAACATAGTTTCTAACAGTTCATGACCATGTTCTTAGGATGATCCCAATCTCATTTTAAATTCTATCTGAAAAAGTATAAAGCTGGCAGGAAAACCTACGGCTTGTTCCAGCCAAAACCCGATGACAGGCACAAAGGTCCCTAAACCTCCTCTTAGAGCAATGACTTCAGAAAGCTTACAGTTATAAATCCTTTCTCTGCCCCATTGAGGTGTAACTCTTCTACCACCTAGAAGAGGTGAGTCATCTCTTTGAAATACAAACATTCTAGAAGATAACTCTCTTTCTACTCCCTGTATGAGAGCATACACTCCAGACGCCAGTTAACCCAGAGGGGTTTCACATTAACCAATCCCCTTTCCTGCTTTTTATAATTTCGACTCCCTTGAATCTGCAAGATACCCCCCCACCCCATTCCTCCTCCCTAGTCCCTCATTCTACCTTCAAAACACCCAGTTACCTCTGCACAAACTGAAATTGAGTTCAGTTCACACTGGACTTCTCGCTACTGCAATTACATGATTGAATAAAATCTACCATTACACCACTTCAGTTAGCATTTGGCTTTATCTTTGACAATGTAACTCTATGCAACACAAACATACACACAGAGGCACAGGCATACACACACACACACACACACACACACACACACACACACACACACACACACACACACTCTCTCTCTCTCTCTCTCTCTCCATCCCACAAGTTTGCTATCTTTCCCAGCTTCAAACATTCTGTTGCTGGTATTCTCAATCCCTTAGGGAAAAAAAATCAAAATTCCTTAATATGGGAATGAGCAAATTGGCCTCTTCCTTACTTTTGAACCCTTCTTTCTTTACACTCAATGCTCCACATCACTCAGCATCTTTCACTTCCCTGAATTTGCCCTGCTCTGCCTCACTCCGAGCCTCTGCCACACTGGTTCCTGGACTCGGTATACTGCTCTCCACTTCCCTGGCCTACACGGACTCCCTCTTCAATTAGTATCCCATCCCCAAGAAACCTGCCTCAATGCTCCCCCTACACTAGGTTGACCTGCTCCACGTTCCCAGGACAACACGGTTTCCTATATCACGTATTATAATAGCCTGGCTACCTTCTTGCTTGATCACAGCACCTTTAAGGCAGGGAATAGTTCTGTCTTGCTTACCACTCTCTGTCCTAATACTTGTTCCACTACCTGAAACTAAATAGGAATATAGTAAGTATGTGTTAAATGAATAAATCTTTAGGATCATTAATGTTCCGTGAGAGAACGTTAGCCCATATGACAAAGTTCTCATCACTGAAATCAGCTGAGGCATCTCCAATTCTTTGGCAGAACATTTTAAAATATTGAAAGACAGGACAAAGCATATAACGTTAAACACTACTAGAAATATGCAAAAAACTACAGTATGATTCCACCCTATTAGCATATTTGGGCATTTATAAATGAAACCTATGTATAGGGATTACCTAGGACAACTAATTAAGACCAACCCGTTAGTTGCTACATCTTTCCATTTATAGATAATCTTTCATTGGAAATGACACCAATTCCATACTTGGTGGTGAATATAATACTACAGCCCAAGATTACTACATTTAATGCCAGAGTTAAATCCTGAGTAAATTACAAAAACACTTACTTTGTATTTAAAAGTTTGTATCAGTGTTATCACCTTTTACTTGTTTATTGGCATCATGCGGTACTTACTGATAAATTTGTACTGTTGGGAACATACTGATCCTGTTCGCCCAGCAACACGTCAATCACAGGGTGCCGGCCATTTTTAATCACGATTTTCCTTTCCTCCTGCAGAGTTGGTCTGCCAAAAGAAGCATGTTTCAATTTACTAGGCAGGAAAACTGCCTTTAAAAAAAACCTAAGTTCTAACATAAGAAATACGTTAGACTTTAAGAACACACACTGGAATAAGGCTTCGAGTATAAAAGTTAAATTTTAACTACAAAATAAGAATTGGGAGGACAGTTATTATAATGACGGTGCTGAAGCACAAACTTTAGCAGAGCTTACAATGGCTCCACTGTTGAAGTCTACCTTACGAGATCTTTTTTTCCCTACTATTTTCTAAGATCAACATTTTCATTACTAGAAGTTACAGTTCAGATTATTGCCATTTAAATAATTTTCAGTAATAAGCATAATAAAGGAAGTCACTGAAAATTATTTCCAGATTTAATTATTACATTACTAGAAATTATAGTATGTGTTGGATTGGGGCACCTAAAATTTTCATATTCTGTTTAACCGAAACATCTTTCTATGGTCTTCGGTATCTTTCACTTTTTTTGATACAAAAATTATTTTTTTGCCTTGCTGGTCTTCCTTTTTAAGCTTTTATATTTCTCTGTTTTTATCTATAGATTTATCTATTTATCAAAGCCCCCGTGAGCACTGTCCTTCCTCATTCTCCTCCCCAGAGATTACCACTGAGATCAGTGTGGTGCCCACCCTTCCCAACTTTCTTCTCTGCATTTAGGTTTTTATACACTCATTGCACTGGTTTGTGATTTCTTTTAAAAAAAAAAGAGCAAAACAAGTCAGGATCATACTGTAATATATTATTCCACAACAACATTTTTTCCCCTTCACATTCAATACATATTAAAGAAGAAAAGGTCTCACCATTTAACAATGGACTCTTTTATTTTTTTTAATATGTTCAAGTCATTTTACAAATAATTTGCAGTAGTGGCAATAAAGGGGTAGTAAAAACAAAACAAAACAAAACCTCATGACAAATTTTAGTAAGAACTTAAACAGAGCAAATCTCAAATTTTTATTTCACATTTTCCTGGTCTTAAAGGCATATATACCTTGGAATGGGCAACACACCCTCAAAGTAATTAATTGCTCATCAGGGGTCACGCATGCACCTGGACCACAGTCACTCATAAATATTAATTCTAGACTTCCATACATTCCTAAAATGTTCTAGCTTATCATAATATCGGGTTCTCCTCCTACTTGCATGGACCAAAATGCAATACTTGAATTTTTTTAAATCTTTTAAAGTTTATTGTTTTATTGAGGAGAGGACAGCCATCTTTTTTGCTCCACAACTGTAGAACATTTTCAGTTTTATATTTATAAATACCAAATTAGAAAAACCGATCCCATCAATACTTTTATTTCACATCATCTATTTTCTTTCAGTCTCCTGCCTTCAGCACCCATTCACTTACAAACAGTATCAGGTAAACCTCAGTGTACAGACATCAAAAAAGACAAAAGCAACCACTACATGTCCTTTCAGCAGAACAGGATGGTTCAGGTTCTTGTCACCAAATGTTGCATGATGTGTGCTGCCTGTGGAATAACTAACTGGAGAAGAACACATTTCATTTTGTCCTTGGAAATACATTACTCACACACTAACTGTTGAATTTGGGAGAATTCATCTAAGATACAGTCACTTGAACACTTATGATCTAAGATTCTGTTTATACAAGAAATGTTGTCATCATTGGTAGTACCTACAGCATTGCTATCTTTCTCTTCATATTCATCTTTTGATTAATCTAATATTTGTGAAATGTCTTCTTATTTTTTTCCTCTTTGCTATTATGGGTGAAAATTTTAAAAATTCGGTATTCTCAGATATGCTCAATGAAAGTTAGAAGCAAGTTATAATGTGTGAAAGTTAATTATTACATCAACAGAAATTAATTATAACTGTAACAGTTACAGTAACTGTTGTAGTTAGACTACAACAGTGCTATTTCTAGTCTTTTGCAACTTCCAGAAGAACGATGCAGCACTTAGGGCAATACCATTAGAACAAGGAAGGATGGTGTGGTAGTCATTTTTATCTTACCTCTATATTGTCATTCTCTAGTTTTCTTATATTTAGACTTTTTAGTAGAAATAATCAATAAATAATAATACAGAAATTCTTGAATGATGACAGAGCAAGATGTTCCAGATATGGAAAAGATAAAAATCATTAAAGATCCCAAAGTGCATCTTTGGGTTCCAATGGACCCATATGGTAAATGCAAAACAGAATTTTATTCGCCTTTTAAGAAAAACACGAATTTTCTCTTTGTTCTTTAAAAGACCTTTAAGAAACTCAAAAAGTGAAATTAGGTCCAATGGACCCTTATGGTATGCTATACTTAAGACTTAGGATCATTTCTTGTCATATCTTCAGCATTCTTTTGAAACTGCTGCATAGATAATTCGTTTGTTCTCCACTGTCGAACATTTACAGTGTCTAGATTTTCACTGTTATAAACAATACTGCAATCAACAATCTTACATTTATGTCCATGGGCATATGGACAAATGTTTCTCTAAGCTAGAGTAAATTCCTGAAGTGTACTTTCTAAGTCATAGGGTATGCACATTTTTTATTTTAACATAAAGAAATATTGTATCAATTTATCTTCCCACCAGTAGGATATGAAAGTTGGCTTGTTTTTTCATACCTTCACCTAAAGTAGGTATTATCAAATTTTCTAATTTCCGACAATGTGTTGGATGAACAGTGTTCTTGAACTGTGTTAACTAGCACTCATTGATTACTAAGTGCTTTGACTCAGAACTTTCACATATAAGCACATTTCTGACCTTACTCATAACACTAAGAAACACTACTTCTCTAAATACTTAAATCCTTTTCCTTAAATATATCTGGCTAACAAAACCCCAAGTATGTACACCACATTTCTCAAAGAAAACAACTAAAGTAACTTCTGAGTAAATAATTTAAGGGCGCCTGGGTGGCTCAGTGGGTTAAAGCTTCTGCCTTCGGCTCAGGTCATGATCTCAGGGTCCTAGGATCGAGGCCCGCATCAGGTTCCCTGCTCCGCGGGGAGCCTGCTCCCTCCTCTCTCTCTGCCTGCCTCTCTGCCTACTTGTAATCTCTCTCTCTGTCTGTCAAATAAATAAATAAAATCTTAAAAAAATAATAATTTAAAATTATCCATTGGAAAGAGACTTTTAAAATGACAGGAAAAGAACATTTTTTGGATTTCAAAAGTTTAATTCTAAAGATAGGATTTTTATCTAGGTGCATTATAAATTTACTATAAAAAATGAAAGCACCTGCAAGTAATATCAGTTTTAAAATAAAATCGTAGGTCCTCTGCCAAGTGAAATCAATAGATTATTATTCATGACACTGATATAATTTCCCAGGAAGGTTTTCACTTTAGAATAAAATTTTGAGTGATTTGTTCTGCTCTAAAATCTACACTGACTTACTCTGTTGCTATCAAAATTATATAATGACAAAACACTTCCTGGTGGAATGAGAAGCAAATCATAATTTGGAGAGATGAGAAGATGCACGAGAATCAGATAGTTATAGCAAGAAGGATATGAAAATCATGTTGACGATATGGCATTTATGAAGAGCTGAGGAAATTTGGATGCTGCCTGGAAAGAATGAAACATTAAACTTGAACAAATTTATTTTATATTTTTGAAATTGCATATTTCTCCTTTAAATGCCTCAAGGAAACAACATAATTAGTAAAACAATATAACATCCAGAATAAAAAATGGATAGGAAGACTTAGAATAAGAACTTCTGCCTCGAGGTTAGGCTATAGTGAATAAGATGTTCGAAGAGCATTTAGGAAGAAAAGATTGTGATTACGAAGCCAAAGAATCAATTTGAACTGTGCAATAGCTCAAATGCACTAAAATCTTTAAACAAGCTGGAAATCTAAGGGGGGGGGGGAATATAAATTTCAGATACTTAAACACTAGCTTAAAATGCATTTTAGTTAAAAGTTTCCTATTTCGTGGCTATTTACACTCAATTTTACTTCTGCCAAAAAAAAAAAAATAAGAGAAGCTGGTTATATTCCTTGAACTTTATAGCATGATTTTTCATTTAAAAATATTCAGGTGGATTTTTTAAAATATATAATATTCAATTTGGAAAGTATTTTAGCACATGAAATATTTTCTGAAGTTATGTTCCTAAAAGAATATGTCATTTGGAACAATCCTCCTGAGGACAAACAGGAAAGTTAGATAAAGTATAGAAAACAGCTACCGCATGGTACCTGATAACTAACAAGAAAGCAGGGAATTGGGGCACCTGGGTGCCTCAGTTGGTTAAGCATCTGCCTTCAGCTCAAGTCATGATCTTAGGTCCTGGGATCAAGCCCCACATGGGCTCCCTGCTCAGTGGGGAGCCTGCTTCTCCCTGTCCTTCTACCCCTCCCCTCCTCTGTGCTCGTGCTCTCCATCTCTCTCTCAAGTAAATAAATAAAACCTTAAAAAAAAAGAAAGGAAGGAAGGACAGATGGAGGAAGGAAGGAAGGAAAGGAGGAAGGAAGGAAGGAATTAGCGAGCCAGTACCTGGGGCAGGACTGAGACCAGGGAGTGTATTTGCTGATTCCTGAGGAACAACTGAGGGAGAGCACTATGAACAGCTTGTCTCTGGACTGAGACACCAAAGGGCTACACACCAGGCAGAGAAACACATGTGAAATAATAATGGCAGCCTTTGAATCTTTGAGTCACCTCAAGACTTGATATGGATTAAGTGATGCCAGATTATTATTAGTGTCTTAAGATGCCAGGTAGAAGCAAATGTGACTCTTACAGGTGAAATATAATGACAAATTATTTCTATAATGATTCTGCAAATACAATCCCCATAATGTAATTAAAACAACGAGGAATTAAAAAACATCTAAGAATGGAAATGAACAAAAACAACAGGCAATAGAAACAGACCCACAAGGACTCCAGATAACTTGAATTGTCAGACACGGATTTAATCCTTATCATGTTCAAAGAGACAGGTAAGATTAAGAACTGGCAGAGAGCTAAAAATGATTTTTAAAGAATAAATTATTATGGGTATAAAAGATTCTAACAACTCTTAAGTTTAGATATTTTTATTAAAGACAACTTTTAAAATACTTAATGCTTTCTGATTTTTGAATAAGTATCTTTGAATAATATTATCTGCTATTTACTAAGTACTTATCATCTGTCTGATTCTGCTTAGAAGTTTAATATAGCTTTATCTCATTTAATTTGTACAACATCTCTGAGAGGTAGGTATTCTGTTAATACAGAAACTGAGGATCAGAGAAGTTAAGTAATTTGTTTAATTAAGGTCAGCTATCAAATAACCAAGCTAGTATTCTAACCCTTGCCTGTCTGATTCAAAGTCTACACTCCAAATGATATGCCTAAAACAGAGTTCAAATTTTACTTCCACAAATCAAGGGGTCTCTTAATAAATGTACTAGAAAATGCCTAAATAAAAGCCCCAAAATGAAAAATCTAGGACCAAACTTGTATATGGTAGATACCCAAATGTTTGTCAAACCTCTGATGAGTCCACAAATTAATCATAGTTTTATAGTGATGTAATAAGGGATGTATTTTCACTCCTCAGAGATTTTGCCAAAACTACATCTCAATAAAGAATACCTACAACTGTAAGATTTATCCCATTTACTAATTTATAACTTTACTTCTTACAATTTTACATATGAATACTTGAGATTTAAACAAGAGTACACAGCTAATTAGTGATAGAGGATGGGCTAGAACCAAACCTTCGATACCAAAGCTAGATTCTGGTTATTATAATGCACTGAAAATTATGTATTACTTTAAATTATATATTATGTATAATATATATGTATGCTTAGGCTTATAAATAGATATATAGATATATATATACAGATATGAAAACTTAAATCTGATGTAATATAAACCACAAACCCATAGACATAGTTCTTCTGCTCTCACTAGCTGCTGTAGCAGCAGCAGCAAATGGCAAAAGGCCACTTGAAAAAGTATAAGAAGAGATAAACCAGGCAGAAGTATTTTTCAGTGGAAAGAGCTTTGCATGAAAACATACACCAAGTGTACAGATTGTAGCTGATCCTTTGCTTACTTCACAAACAGAATCCATTAGGAAAAGTTAGCTTCACAAACCTTGTGCACCAAGAAAGAAGTCCTACAAAGATCACAGTACATAAGGAAGAATTCAAGTCAAAGGAACAGACTCTCATTCTTCCAGGACCAGTTTCAACTAGAGTATATTTACAGATTTTATTTTTATGGATAATAAATTGCACAAAATTTTCAAAGCCCTCTGATATGAAAAGAAACTGAGTAATAATGAAAATGCAAAGAGCCTATTTTAAACAAAACTACTGTGCACAGCATGGCAGACCACTCCATACGTAAATGGACAGAAAAAAAAATGAAACAAAACAGCAAACTAAGTACACTTTTATCTAAAACTGGGGTAGCAAATTCCTACAACTCTTCTCCCATAAATAAATATATGCTTTAGAACAATAAGCAACCTATCTTTTAACATCCACTATGGGTATTATGCTAGGTATAAAGACCATTTACATGTCAAGAAAAAACAAAACTGTATTTGGCACAAACTGGAGGGAATATGAAAGAAGTACGAACAGCAGAACATATCCTCTCAAACATAATGAACTCTGTATGCCAAAGCTGATAGGCAGTATCACGTCTACATTTTCTTTTTAGAAAGCCAGTGAGTTCAATATTCCCTTAAATCTCCTTAAGTATATGAAAGAATAGGCTTCGCGCTACAGAGTGAATGTCTGTGTCCTCCCCAAAATTCATACGAAACCTAATGTGATGGTACTGGGGTAAGGCCTTTGTAAGGTGATTAGTTCATAAGGGCAGAGCCTCGTGAATGGGCAGTGGTTTTATAAAAGAGCCCACAGAGAGCCAGACCCCAACAGGCCAATGCTCTCCAGACCCACAGAGCCACAGCCACAGAGGGAGCCCAGGCACAGAGCATCAGCGGACGTGGGACTACCACAAAGAACCACCTCCGGGTGGGGCCAGGCACAGAACCACCGAAGGGGCAACGTGGCCTAGAGCTCTGGGGGCCCAACCTTTGCCCTGCAAAACTACGGGAACAGGACAGCTGCCCTAATGGGTCTGGAAGGTGGGAATCCCTACCCAGTGGGCCTGGAATGCAGAGCAATGAGCCACAGATTTGGCTCAAGCTTAAGGTTTTAAACTTAAGAGCAATTTGATAGCAACAGAGACACTGCCTCGAAATGGATTGCATATTGAGTCTCATCCATATTTGATTTAGTTGGCATTTAAATGAGACTTATAATTATAAAGTGAAACATATTATAAAGTGTTCAAGTCAAAGCTAAAAAAATGAAAGGATTACACCTTAAAAAAAGTGGCACCCACATAAGCATAAAAATTGAAATATATAACATTTACCTCTAGATTATTGTGAACATCTGCTTTCATTGTACTCAATGATAGAGCAAGGAAGGAATCTGTCAACTTCAAATTAAGCTATATGTGTATGATATTCAGCTTTACCAAGGGTCCAACATATTTGCATATTTTAATATTTTATAATAAAAATATTAAAATTAATGGAATAATACCATTTGATCTAAAGCACTGAAGAAGAGGAGTTAAAAAATACATTACCTGCAGTAATTTCCTTGCTTAGCGACCTTGGCCAGGGAAAAAATGCAGTCAACAGTTGCTAGGTGATGTACGGCTTTACACAAGGAGTGATAATGTTCACTGAAATTCCTACAGAAGCAACAACAAAAAGGTGAACACACCGATTTCTTTGACCTATAAAAGCTGCACTATATGTGATCGCTTTATTAACTAAGATGAGTATCAGCAAAATAACCAGGGATACCTAACAGTTAAAAAACATGGAACTTACTGTGGACAACTTCTCAGTTTAATGTAATAACTTGATTACTGAGGCTTCTTTTGTTTCATTTGGATAGAATTATATATATTTACAAGAGCTTCTATATAAAGATGTCTACTATTAATACTGAATTGTACATTTCACTTGACCATGACATGTCAACTTAGACATAATGAACACAAATGTAGTGACCATTTCCATTCAGTTTAAATAACATGCTCTACCCAGATGGGTCAGCCTGCCTTTGTGCTTCTCCTTCATAGCACCATCCAAACTAGGATTAACAGTTTCAGTATCTTTCTCTCACACCAAACTGGACGGTTCTCAATGGTAGAGTCCACGTTTGTTTGATTTTCCCATCATTATTAGCTCTAACATCTAGCCCATAACTTTGGTATGCAGTAGACATTGCAATAAATTTCATTAAAAGCAAGCAAATAAAGTACTTTTTTTCAATGATCTTCAGTTATCTTACTAATAATGCATATACAAATTAAATTTTAGATCTATTTTTTAAAAAGATACTGATCAGTACCTCAAATCTTTGGCTAATTAAATAGCTTGTGATCTAAAGATTTAAAAGACTTTTATTGAAAGACTTATTCAGAAAAAATATAGGAATGTAGGCAAGTGCTTTTTTTTTAAACTTAAATTATTCCATTATTTCCTTTTTTTTTTTTTTTAAAGATTTATTTACTTTAAAGAGCACAAGAGCACAATCAGGAGGGGCAGGGAGAGAGAGAGAAAATCTCAAGCAGACTCCCCACTTAGCATGGAGCCCGAAATACAGCTCAATCTCCTGACCCTGAGATCGTGACCTGACCCAAAACCAAGAGTCAGATAGATGCCCAACCAACTGTGCCACCCAGCACCCCAAATTATTCCCTTATTTCATACCACAGGTATTCCTTTTAAAGAAGATTCCCCCCAAAATAGATTATTAGACTGAATTCTTCTCTTAAAAATGATTTCTCTGTTGTACCATGGGTTTCAGAAACTTTGAGATTTAATCTGCTTCTTAAATCCAAAAGTTTTAGAATGCTTCCTAGCTTGAAAAGGGTATCCAGGTTAAGCTACTATGTTATTCCTATATTATCACTATATCGATTTTTTGGAATCTGTAATATGATTTTTCTGGTATTATAATAATAAGGTATTCCATGTAAATGACTTTTCTGGATAACAGAAGGAACATTTTAGTACCCATTTTTATTTTTGTGTTAACTCTATGAATTGGTAAATATTTTTATAGTACATTTATACTTTTATATCTGAATAGATAGAACATAATAAATATAATTTACCTATTTCTCACTGAATTAAGGTTCATCTAAACAAGCAAGAATCCCATTGACAGTGTTAAGAGTCTGTACAAAATCTCAAAGACAAAGGAGACTGGCCTCCAGCATTAGATAATGCTCAGTTGCCACCTTAAAAATGATTCCATCCTGGGGTTCCTAGGTGGCTCAGTTGTTAAGCATCTTCCTTCAGCTTGGATCATGGTCTCAGGGTCCTGGTAAAGAGCCCCACATCAGGCTCCCTGCTCAGCAGGGGAGTCTGCTTCTTCCTCTCCCACTCCCCCTGCTTGTGTTCCCTCTCTTGCTGTGTCTCTGTCAAATAAATACATAAAATCTTTAAAAAAAAAAATGACTCCATTTTGAAGACGCCACATGCTACACAGATCTAACACTTCTGAGTGACTGTCCAGAGATCATGCCTTGTCATTCCTGGTCTTTTAGATCTGACCACTGGTTTATGTGTTGGACTGTGTTGTTTTCTGCCCCTGTTCTAATTACTGACCCATCTGGTTCTTCCTATCCTGGTGCTCTGTTTTGCCAGAGAGTGACCACATTTGATGTCTCTGCTCTTGCTTCTCTGGAATATGAGTATCGAAGTATCTTTGGCACTAAATAACTGTCATTTTTCCTTCACTCTCACTCCCTGCTTCTCAGCTCTTATCCAGGCCACCAAGACCCTAATTAATTTGCTATTATCTAGGAGGCTTAGGTTGAGGGTAACTTGTCCCTCATGATACTCTAGTGTCTGGGATTGAAATGAGCGACACAGCTTTCAGTGGATACCATTTCAGTTAAAAAAATAATAAAAAAAGAAAAGGCAGAGATAGATAAGGTAATTATTTTGATATAGACAATAATGTTCTTTCTCATGTCAATTATATAAATAAGACATGTGAATAAAATGAAACACTATCATAAACCTTTAATATCATCATCATAACCTACGAAGTCTTGTTTGACTTCTTGATCTTTGTCCATTTGCTACACTTCCCCAAATTTCAAAAAGATTATCCAAACCTAGAAAAATAACAAGTTAAAAAATGGGCAATTCAAATAACAATCTGGTAAGACTGGGTTTATGTCACAACATGCAACTTTATCACTAAGCCACCAACCAACTTAAAGATGAAGCCAAATACTATGATTTAGTCTCTGGTCAAAAGATATTACCACATCTTAATTAAGATTAAGATACTTGGTTGCTAAAGCTGTTGGGACAGTCTACCATCAGATGTTGCCCAGTGATATCTGAAATCAACAAAAAAGGAAAATATTTTATTTTTTATTTGCAAATTTATTTCTAAAATATTTAACTACTGCATGAGAGACATTATAATTCAATTAAAAAAATCTCCAATCAAGAAGATTATTCACCGATAGCCCATCTTCTAGGAATACAGAAAAGACACACTTTTTGAGAGGAAATTCCATTTAGAGTTTCATATAGCTTTGATTTCTTGCAATATTTTGATCAAAAGAAATATGACTAATGCCTAATAGTTAGTATCTCAATAAGAGACAAATATATGTGTATAGTTAGTATTCAATCCTCTGATATCAGGTTCACTGAGGTTAATCATTTTTTAAAATGACATCATATTCATACCATCTGGCACCTTAATAAATATTGTACATAACAATCAATGTTGTTCTAAAGTGGGGGCTCTGGCTGCAAAAGCTCTAGCAAAAATTCAGCCAATATTCTTTTTTTAAATAAAAAAATTAATGTATTTTTCTCATTTTGAAAGTAATGTAAGTACATTAAAGACACTTTGATATCATGTATTTACAAAATAAATTAAAATCTCTAGTAACCTCACCATCCAGAAATAATCAGTTAGTATTTGAGGATATGTATATGAAGACATTTCTCTAAAAAAGATATACAAATGACCAATAAGCATATTGATAATACAATAATGGCATATATCCAGTTAATCTTTTACGATAAAAAGATTTAGGGGCACCCTGCATGGCTTAATAGATCGAGCATCCAACTCTTGGTTTCGGCTCGGGGCATGATCTCAGGGTCATGAGATCAAGTTCCACATAGGGCTTCGCACTCTGTGGGGAATCTGCTTGGGGATTCTCTCCCTCTGCTCCTTCCCCCACTTGCGCATGGATGCACACATACTCTCTCTCAAATAATCTTTTTAAAAAAGATAAAAAGATTTGTATGCTGTGCATGTATGTGAATTTACACCAAACTGCACCATCCTTCAATTCTGTTTTTCATCCTTTCTTCACTTAGCAATACAACATGAGTATCATTCTTCTGGGATGTTGTATTTAATGTCACCTCACTCATAGGGTGGTATTATGAAAGCTGAATTCTCCTGGGTTAATTTGGTAGAAGCAAAGAGCTGACACAGGAAGAATGGTATACAGAAAGAGTGGGGTGCTAGAAGAGAACAGAGAAGGGGCAAATCGAAGACACATTTCAAAGAGAAAAGACAAACAGGAATTTGATAAAAGACAAAGGGACAAAAGGAAGAAAGATAATGCCAAAGTTTTTGGCCTGAGAGATCTGAACTTTCTTCAGTCTAGAATAATGACTATGAGAACATAAACCAGATCTGTAAAATCTTGTATACTATGAATAGAGCGAATATGTATCATCTCACCAAATCCCAGGACCCTAGAAAGTGGCCCTTGAAGCTTGAAAGGACTAATTTTCATGTCTCAATTTTCATGTCTCAGTGATAGTGATCCTTCTCCTCCTCCTTCTTATTTTTAAAGTAATCTCTGCCCCCAGCATGGGGCTCAAACTCACAGCCTCAAGATCAAGAGTCACACTCTATCTACTGCGCCAGCCAGGTGCCTCTCAGTGATATTTCTAAGAGGAAAACCAGGAGAACTTGAGACTCAAGGGCCCTAAAGACCCTTAAAATGGGACACTGAAAGTGAATTGGAAAAGGAATTGAATCTACCAAATTTCTATCCCTGGGTCCAAGACTCTGAGTTAAGATAACCTCAAAAGATTCAGGGTAAGCAAATTAGAATGTGTTTCTAATGCTATAATTCAAGACTCCTCTGGGCCAAAAAAAATGGTACCAACTACCTTTTAAGAACTGTCACATAATATCTTCTCTTTCACTTGCCAGATTGGTTACTTAGCTCCCTGGAGAACCTCACTGAGTATTTACTCTTTAAGTTTTTAAAGAGAAAGAATACCAAAGAGATTTCTGTTTAGAGTGATGCCTGTGGGTTCACCAAAGGCAGGCTCTACAACCTGATGGTAAAGGGCACAAACTACCACTAGACACCCTGCATTGAACCTTCACTCCACTTACTTCTTATTTCTGTATCTCAGTTTATTCATTTTTTAATTGGGGGTGATAATTTTTCAGTCACAGAGATCTTGTGAGGAATAAGGACCTAATATACCTAAAGTGCTTAGATGAGTGGCTCGTAGCTAAGGACTCATGAAAGTCAACTGTACACCTCTCTTCCCAACTTCAGTCCAGCAGTAGCTTGAAATCAACCACAGTAGGAGTATTTACACTGTAGAAGTCAGCAAACACCACATACACTACTATTCTTCCAAAGAACTGTTAACCTCTTATTTACCCGTACACCATTGACTTAAACCTGTCAATATGGACACGTAACTATTAATAAGTCCAAATATGAAAGATTCTTGGAGGCAATGGCAAGGACTATTAAAAAAAAAAAAACTCATAAAAAAACAAAAAAGGTGAAGCTCCTGGGTGGTTCAGTTAGTTAAATGTTTGCCTTCGGCTCAATTCATGATCCCAGAGTCCTGGGATTTTACCCACCATCAGGCTCCCTGCTCAGTGTGGAGTCTGCTTCTCCCTCTGGCCCTCCCCGCTGCTCATGCTTACTCTCAAATAAATAAATAAAATCTTTAAAAAAAGGGGGGGACTATTCTAGATTAACTACAAAAGAAACATAATAACAATATGTAATATGTGAAAGTTGAATAGAGCTTTCATTTAAAAATGGGGGGCAGAATTAAAAAAACTCAATATTCCTTAAATTAATAATTTTTCTTAGATGTGACAATGGTCTTAAGATTATATAGGAGAATATCCTTAGTTTTAGATGTATGCTTAACTAAGTATTTAGGGGTGAAGTGTTATAATGTTTAAATTGTACTTTCAAATGATTCAGGAAATAAGTATATGAGAGAGATAAAACAAATATGGCAAAATGTTAAAACTTGATAAATCTAGGTGAAGAGTATATAGGTATTTATTTCAAATTTCCCAGATTTAAAATTCTTTAAAATAAAAAGTTACAAAGAAAATATTCAGGATGTAAAAAAATTTAAAAAAAAATTAAATGGAGATAATTAAAAACAAAACAACTAACCCATTCTTTTCCAACTATGAAAATGTTAAGCCTTTTTAAAAGGAAAGTAAAGGAAGTCCAGGGTGGCATTTCAAAAAGTGACTCTACCAAACATCCTTAACTAAATATTAGTACAGTAACAATAAAGTATATTAGGTCTCTCATTAAAGACTAAGATGAGCTTACATTTCAATAGATTAAACATAAAATCAGAGAACACATGTACTCAACTATTTTATGGCAGGTCACAAGCAGTAATCTCTACTTTTCTTTTTGATGGAAAGATTTTCCTGTCTATTTCTCATAGCAAAAAGTCAGATTATATTTTTCATTGTAAACTCACTCTAGAAAATCAAGCCATTCAGCACTGCAGTCAAGGACTAGCTGCTCCCGGAGCTGATTCAGATGTCTGTAATTTTCTACAATAAAAGGAGAGTGAAAACGGCTCACAGCTTTTGTGCTAGAAGAGGGGAAGAAACATAAATAGGAAATCAAGGTTACTAAGAAATCACTAATGCCATCACTTCAGAAAATTAAAGTAGTTATTTATTATTCTGTGATGAACCTTGAAAGTAAATAGCTGTAAACAGAGAACATTCTTTAATTATGGTGCTGAACTCTATTGATTCCAAAGATCTCTGCTGTAAATAAAGTACTTGGAGTTCATAGGACTTTGTTCGGGAGCTCTAAAATGCATTTCAAATTATATCCATATGGCAAAGTCAAAGTTTAGACTTCCATTTCATAAGCAGAAAGCTTTTTTTCTTTAAATTACACTAAATGAAAATGCTTGCTTATTAAAAAAAGATCAGAAGCAAGTAAGTCTTGACAAAGCTGGATACACTGATTAAAGTCCTATTATTCTTTATGTTTTAGACTTTTCTGTACAATTAATGTATGTCAGTGAAAACAGAAAAATATAAAGAATTACAAAGAATAGCAATGCATTAATTCAGGAGGCAAAGAAGAGGAATGTTTCATGATCTAACTGTAGATTCACGGTGGCCCCGGACAGGAACAAATACGACATGCTCCTCTGGGGGGCTTGTGTATCATCTCTGCTTCTTCATCAAGAAGCCGTAGAGCACAACAGGGGATGCCATGGGTTCCCAGTTAAAAAATCTAACTCTAACCACTTACTTGCTATCTATGTGACCTCTGGCAAATATAAGTGACCTTCTCTAAACATCCCCTTCCTCATCTCTAAAATGGGAATAATGATAGTATCTACCTCACAGGTACTGTTGAGAGCATAAGATAGTGCTCAACACAGTTTCTATGTCCTATGTCATTAGTTCCCAATGTTCTGTGGAGGTGGTGATTGTTACTGCTGTTGATGTTACTATTACGATTGGACCTTGGAGAAGAGATCAGGGTTGAGTGACAGGCAGGTGATGAAAGAGGGTAATTACTGTTCTTTGTTTGCTCCCCAACTCCTGTCACAATTATGTTTAATTTGGCCAGTTACTGGACTATGGGTGAGACTTTCATATTCCAAATCTGACTAATATTCTAACCTATCCCTGTCAAGTGTATGACAGCCAAATGACAAATAAAAATAACAATGAACCTCCCCCCAAACCATCTTATTTATTCATTCAATTTACATCACTGAATGTTCCAAAGATGCTGATACTGATTTATGCCTTCCATGTTGCTTCTGAAATGTCATCTAGATTTTTATGCAAAATATTTGTCATAGCTTTCTCTTCTGACAAAATTCATTTAGTAAAACATTTCAGTTTCTTAGATAATTAGAGGTATAATTTTAAATAATTTCTCTTCATAAAACATACTTCAATTCACGAGCTGTAGGATAGGACAAAAGTAGATAAAGAAAGCCTGTGAAGAGAAAAAAATAGCCCCTAAAATCAACAATACTCAAATCTCACCTACAGCTTCTAGTAACACAGGAGAAAAAAACAAAAAAACAAAAAAACCCCAATGCTAACAGAGCTAAAGAAACCCATTACTGTGCCCTTAGAATCCTTTGACAGTGGCATGGATACTCGTTTTTTCTTTTTAATTAAAAAATTCACAGGTGTTAAAGTTTTCTTCTATCCTTAACAGAGTTCCTTTATATAAATACCAGCGCCTATACTAGTCACTCTTCTGCTCACTTAGGCAAATATAACATTTTCATCTCAAGTTCATGCAAGCATATTAATAACAGCAACCAATAAATACTTCACAAAGACTACTACTCACAGGAGTATATACTTCACTAATACCACTTCTTTAAATGAATCCCCTTTGAGGGATTAATACCTAATCAAGGAGAAAAAGCAATCTCAATGTGGTTCTTTAATTCTGTTTTTGATTAATTTGTTTTCATCAATTCATGATATAACTTACAAAAAAGAAGCCATAAAGAACTATTTTAATTATGTGCCATGGAAAGCATCAAGAATAAAGAAATGCAGAGCTCAATGAGGTAGAAAGTGAAATTTCAGCTTCCTAAAAGAAATTTCGGTACAGCACTCATCAGGAAACTCAAGCTATCAAATTAATCTTATAATTGAAGATTCCCCAATATTTTCTTTCATGTGTTTAAAGTGTACTCTGAGGTATAAGAATAAAATGGTAATTTACAAAACAGGAAAACAAATGTATACAAATAAGATACTCTTTGGAAAAAGTATTTTTAAATCGATGATAAAAAGAATTTAAAATAATTATTTCTTTGGTGAAAAGTTCCATAAGAAAACCAAAGGAAAAGAATTACTTTTTCTGTCAAGGATGTGGTTATCTTCATTTCAGTAGTGTATAGTTATACACATGTCATTATAATGCACATTAATAAGAAAAAAGGTAATTTTCAACCCACCTTCCAACCTTAACCCAATCAGATGGTATACAAGATATAGCAGAATTCTTTATTTCAATCATAAACTAAAAGAAATACAAATAAAAGTTAGATATTCAAATAATTAACCATTACTAAAGCTTCCTCAAAATTGTGCTATTACTAAATACTATTCTAAACATTCAAAACAAATCCAGTATTGTTAATAGGAAAGTTCATATATGTCCACAGAACCAAATACAATTAATTAGGCTTGTAATACTTGGGATAAAGTGCAATGAGTATTGAGCAAAAGCTTGTAATAAGCATATAACCTGGCACTTTAATGTTTGTAACACTGTCACATGCACTACGAGTGGTGATTTTTCTTTTTTTAGTGGCCTCTTTCATTTATTAGTACTACTTAAGAATTCTATTACTCAGTAATAAGACTGAAATTCTACATACATACAATTTTAAAATATCAGTTATGATGTGCTATGCCAGCAGATGTGGCCCATCCCCTATTCTGAACAGAAGAGGACTTAGTGTCATAGTCTTTACCCACAGAACCCAAGTGCTCTAAGAGTATCCTCATGAAAAAGCACTGATTCCTTCAGCTATTAAGGGAAGAAGAGATTTCTTCCCATGAGAGTTTTAAATTTTCACTTCTATGAACCATATCTTTATAGAGCTGTGTTTTGCAAGCAAGCTTTTCTGAAATCAATCAGGAAGCAAGTGAAATCAATTTCTTCTATCATGCCTTTCCTTTCTAGCATTAGTTGTATATCATCTCTTCCTCCTGCTCACTCTCCTGTATTACTGTAATGAAATTCAGTGTTTTATTTAAATGAATAAACACACATACACACTTATTTTATTGAGGAAACTCAGAAGCTCTGTGTCTACCACTAATTTTGAGATGGCCACAGGAACATTTTTACCAGTTTTATAATGTTTCTGGTATTTATAATATGCATACTATTAATAATATTGGCCTATCTTTGAGTTTATTTTTTATATAGTTTTCACATTAATTATAATACAGAAATTATTGGTTAATTTTAAGAATTTTCATCCTTAGAAAAAATTCTGGGGGGTGCCTGGGTGGCTCAGTCGTTAAGTGTCTGCCTTCGGCTCAGGTCATGATCCCAGGGTCCTGGGACTGAGCCCCGCATCGGGCTCCCTGCTCGGCGGAGAGCCTGCTTCTTTCCCCTCCCACTCCCCCTGCTTGTATTCCCTCTCTCGCTATCTCTCTCTCTGTGTGTCAAATAAATAAATAAAATCTTTAAAAAAAAACTGGGGGGACTAATGACGTCTTCTTGTATAGAGAGGAACTGAAACAATTTCAAATCTGCCATACCCAGTTAAACAGTGAAGAGTCAAGACTCTAAAAGAGCTCCCTTCGATCACAAAAACTGAGGAAAAACCCCACAAATTAAATATCATTGACAAGAAAGATAAAAGCACATTAAGACCATGCTAAAAAATTCTGCTGAAATATTATTTGTAAATGTCCTACAAGCAAGGCATATTGATCTTTTTATGAAATAATTTTGGGAAGAGCTATGCCTATAGCAAATAGCAAAATGCAGGGCTGCAGTGGCTCATGAATACTTGGAAAGGACACATCTAGATCCATAAAAACTAACACAGAGATCCACAGGAGTCACTGTGTAGGGAAGGTGGAAATTTTGAAAAGAAGCTAAAACTGCCTCGGTGAGATCATTGGGCAGCCAGGTAGGCTGGCTTACTTCATTTGCCATAACACTGCAGCACGGGGCAGTGGATTCAAATTTGTACCTCAGACACTTCACAAATTACTTCTAGTCATGGCCCTTTGCTGGGGAAGGTTTGGACCATAACGGTTCAATCTGTAAGAATCAAGAGTCTAACTTTAAGGACAGCAGCTCCTCAAACAAGCCATATGCAGAGCCAAAACTCGATGGAAAAGAGAGTAAGAGTCGGGAAGGCCTCCATGGACTTCTGCTTGTTACCCCCCTGGGGCTACTTATTCAAGTTGGTGCTGGTCCTGTGTGTCCTCCTCTTCTCAGCTGGGGTTTCTCCTCAGAATTGCAGAATTGTCATCTACTAGCAGGTTTTTTTTTTTTTTTCCTCTTCTACACTGCCTAAGGAATAGGAAATTTTCACTGCTTCTTTTTACAAACATTCTAAGAATGAGCAGACAGGGCCTTTTAAAAATTTTATTGCTACAGAAAAGGAAACTAACTAAAATTGGAAATTAACATATATTTCAGAAATCTTAGAAAATTCTCATAGCACCCTTCCCCGCTCTATAGTTCCTGACTTTGTTTCTTAGGTGTGGATGCAAGAAGTATACCTTGATTTGTTCTAGCAATTTCTCACATACTCCTGGGATCCAATTCTATCTTGGTTAAATGTCAGATATTGTAACTCAAACTGTAGCCTGTCATATCACTGGGCTCCCATCATTGATAGGTTTGCTTAATTCACTCCAGAAACTGCTCTCTGTTTTCTCCAATACCACACTTAACTCATTCCTACTCTCTCTTTTCTTTCTTCTCTCTCAAGAATTTTCTAAATATTTTTCTTTAGAAGTAAGATTTAAGAGAGAATGCTTTTCACATCTTAAACACACTAAGCAGAATTTGGATATGCTGCATGCTGTGAATTAATAAAATTTTTTTCTACAGATTTCCCCCCAATATTTCTTCCCTTTTCCTTAAGAATACTACTACTTACCAATACTGCCCCAATTCTAAATATCACTCCATATTAGATTCAAGGTTAAAAAATGAATCTCTATATACACAAAATATGAGAAAAACTATCACAGAAGCAGTGAGCTAAGTTTCTGCTTTCATTATTTTCTTACAAATACTTTCAGAGTCAGAGATAATAACACATCTTACAGTATTCTAGTAAGTATATAAAAACTGGGAACAGAGGTGAAAAAGGAAAGTTGTCATAAGTATCACTGGCTTGACAATCTACTTATTTTTACTAATAATAACAAAACCCACGTACTACATAGGCCTGCTAAAATAGGTTTTTAAAAAAATTATTACAAAGTTATAAATTTTCAGAATAGAAGGGTATAAAAATAAGAAGCACATACAAAATAAGGGTTTTTTCCCTGCCTTCCTCTCTCTCTTCTCAGATGTAATCATATTTAACGGTGTCTGTTCTTGGTCCTATTAGTATCTTTAAATAATTTGCTGATACCATTAGTAAAATATTTTAAGAAAAAAATTGACTATAACAATGCTAAATATCTCGAATTCATTTATTTGAATAGAATCACTAATTCTCAAAAATGTTATAAAAGTGATTCTGTATTGATATACTATTCAATTTCTATAGGTTTTTAAGAACCAGTAAGAATTCATCCCAGTTAATAACTAAGAAATTTCTTGCCTCAAACTCATCACCTTAACCTACTAAAGGTTAAGTAAAGAATAAGATAATTGATCTCCCTAATCATTTGTAATCCAATGTTATCTCCTTACTGTGCTTTTTCTTAAACTTCAGTCACACTGATTAAAATAAGAAAAAAAACCTAATCTACTATCCTTTATGAATTCCTGATCAATTTTCCCCACTTTTACTGTAAAACTACCAGCTGGATGCAGGACTATCCTCCCAAGACTTAAGCTTTATTTTAGTTTGCATAGTATGAGCTCTAAAATGTTGGAGATAAAATAAAACCCAAATGTTGACAATCCTTGTGTTAATATTTGTGAGTAGAGTGAAATAAGGAACTTGTAGAAAGACTGGAGTCAGGCAGGACTGGACTTCTGACTTAAGTAACTTACCTAAGTACTCCAACCCTCAGTTTTTTCACTACAAAAGGAATAATCCCTTTCTGTGGTATTACAAATGTTAAGTAATGTATGTACAGCACGTAACACCATTCTGATCAAGTGCTTGACAAATGTTATATTAGTAGTTGTAGTATATGAAGAACATTTACATGGGCTTAATGTATGATTAGAAAGCACTTTCACGTGCTTTTAACTCAGTCGGTCTTTGGAGTAGTCTCATTACACAGATGATTCTGCCTTGGTCACATAGCATGTAAGTGGGGGAAGTGACACACACCCAGCTTTTTCCTACTATAATACCAGGTAACCACTTTGCTGCTACATATCTTTTATTAGTATTAAGCAATTGTGATCATCTCATTTTCAACAAATAGCCCGGAATAGTGGTGCTAAGGTCACTAGTTTGCTTTGCAAGGTTCGGAATGCATAGTGAAACTAAATATTTGGCTGGAGGTGGGGGGCAACTAAGTACAAATACTGTCAAATCATTTTCCTGTTATACAGACTTCTATGTGGAATACACTGTGAAACATCTGCCTGAGTCCAAAAGGCTTGAGTCCAAAAGATAGACTGACTTAATCAATGGTCTATTAAAAGGCACGAGATTAATAAATATTTTAATAAAGATTATAATCTGCTGTACGGTTTCTTATTTCACATAATTATACAGATCACCAGTCTTTTGACTAAATATATAAAGTAATCCAAATGTTTGAAAATTTTATTTGAAATTAAGCTCTTCCCCACTAGAAAAATAACCGCTTTTTAAAATCCTGAATAAAAAGTTCATCCACCCTATGGAAATTATTCACTAATTTCCTGATTTGCTATTTTAATGCAATAGAATTTCTCAAATTTCCTCAGTTAGGATCTCTATATTTTATTAAACATAAGATACAGAGGTAGCATGCCTTAAGACTCAGAATAAGACCAAAGGATACAACCACATTCAAAAAGCATACTTCTTCCTGATTCTCACTCAGATATTAATAATATCAAACTTTAAACTGAAGTATGCGTACCAAAAAACACATTTTGAACAGCACTTACATCATCTTATGGAAGACTCACTAATTGTAGGTTTTCACTATAGTTTTGGTTTTTGGTTTTTTTTCTTGCTATCTGTTCTCTAGCAGCCATACTACTAACTTTGGAAGGAAACCCTGCCTTTAGTCACTGTGTGATCCAATCTACACAGGTGGTTCACTTCGTATCATTTCATTCTCTGCAGGCCAGAGATCAAAGACTAACTTCTCTCTCCTGGATTTAGGGTAAATGAATCCTATAAGTTATTATTTATAAGGGTCACGTTATCCAGAATACAATTTCAATAAATAATATTGAAACACATGTAACATCAAGCTGCATGATTTTACCTAGAAAGTAAAGTAAATAAACACATAAAATACTGTTATTAAAATAATTCTTACCCACACAAAGTATTACATCATATTTCCAAGGAACAACAGACAAAATCTGAAAACAAACTTTCATCCTCTCCTCGGATTTTTGTTTACATTTTAAAATAGCTTTTCTACTTGAGATAAACGAATGCAAAATAAAAGTATGTTTGACATTACCTCCTGTCCTGACACGGTCACATACTGTACAGAAGGATTTTTTAGTATTTTTCGTATATCTTGTAAATGTATTTGGATCTTGTCAGTAACTTCCTGAATTTCATCTTTCCTCTTTTTTATTAAAGGGAAGTCAGTAAGGTCTTTGAATAATTCAGTTTTATTCCCAGTTCTAAAAAATGAAAAAAAAATGCAAATACATATGTTGAAGCATGCTACCTATACCAGTTATCAACTACTTTTCCCAGCATGATAAAAGACCAAAGGGTTGGGAATCAGGAAAACAAGGCTCTAATTCCAGCTCTGTCACTAAATATTTATGGGTTGGTGTCTTTTTTTTTTTTTATGGGTTGGTTTCTTAATTTCTTTGAAGATAGACAAAATTATCCTAACATCATTTTCATTTTACAAGTTCATGATTCCCAAGGTGAAAATGAGAGATAAAATTAAATATCTGTTGTTCACCTATGACTAAAAACGACTACCTCTTAAAGAATGACTTTGCTTCTGAGGTTTCTAAATATAAAGCAGACTACTGCCAGACTTCTAGGAAATAAGGATAAGATGCCGTCTGACTCTCACTTTTGAATTAATAAACTGCTACTACTTGCTCTGCCTGGGCTTGATCTTTTCATCATGTGGTATTGTATCTGTCCTAGGTGTTGTATTGTATCTGTCCCAGATAATGAACTGCTACGTTTTGGATGGCGGAGGGTTACTCCCAGCTATTATAGACAGCCTTTAGCATCACATCACATTTCTAATTTCAAATGCAACTTCTACCAGTACCATGAGGGAAGCTTACGAATCCACACAACAAATGGCAAATCTGCTGGTCCTTCCCTTCCAGCAGTGACAGTAATCTAACAGTCTACTACTTACTTGGCAGCTTGTTCATTAAGTATCCTTAAGTAACGCTCCACTGGACTGAGGAGTTCAGGAATTTCTAAAATAAATGTCTGGAGCAAGTCTGACCGAACGTGGGAATTAACAGCAGGTATTAATGCTTGAAATTCTGACTTCAGGTGATACAGGGTTTTGACAATCAAGAAGAACTCTTGCGTAGAACACTGAAAAAATAAATATTTTTTTTTTGCTAAATATATGAGATATTTGAACATGAAGTTTAATTAGTGGTCTTTTAATTAGTGGTTTTTATTTTCTCAGTTAATGGTCTTTTTAAAGTTAGAATCAGAATAAAAAAAATTTTAATTTATTCTATAAACTAGTTAATTGAAATAAAGTATTATTGATACCTCCTAAATGTTAAACCAACAGTTCAAACACTTTGTAACATTTTCAAACTCTAAAGAAAATAATTTGGGCCAGGGAGAGTACAGCCAATACTTGTTCAATAATTTTTTATTTTAAAATATATTGACCAGGGTGCCTGGGTGGGTCGGTGGGTTAAGCCTCTGCCTTTGGCTCAGGTCATGATCTCAGGGTCCTGGGATTGAGGCCTGCATCAGGCTCTCTGCTCAGCGGGGAGCCTGCTTCCTCCTCTCTCTCTGGCTGCCTCTCAGTCTACTTGTGATCTCTCTCTTTCTGTCAAATAAATAAATAAAATTGTAATATATATACATATGTTGTGTGTGTGTGCGTGTGTGTGTATATATATAGACCAGATAGCAAAAACAATGTTAAAAATAAGCAATGTTAAAAATATAAAGGACAATTCTGAGGAAATAGCTGCAAGACGTGTGAGAAATTAATGGCAAAATTCTTCCCAGTATAATGAGCTCTTTTCACAAATCAACCTGGAAAAGATGAATAACCCAAAGAATAATGGCTAAGTGAACTGAATATGCAGCTAGTAAAAAAAAAAATGTCCAATAAGCACAATTAACCTTATCACACATAATCAGAACAAGCAAATTAAAATGACAAGATAGCATTTGTCACTTATCGGAATGCCAAAGATTTAAAAACCTGATAATAGCTAAGTTGCAAGATTTTATTTATTTATATGACAGAGAGAGATTACAAGTAGGCAGAGAGAGAGGAGGAAGCAGGCTGCCTGCTGAGCAGAGAGCCTGACGCGGGCCTCGATCCCAGGACCCTGAGATCTTGACCTGAGCCGAAGGCAGGGGCCTTAACCCACTGAGCCACCCAGGCGCCCAAGAACTCCATAATTTCAACACATTAAATACACATAGTACATGTTTATACTATATATATGTGTATTTATATAATAAAATTTCATTTTTCATTCTTCATATTATATGCATTATTCTACATAAATAAAAATATAAATAAAAATATCTGGAGGGTACACATGTTAACTTACTCTAGTTACTTCTGGGTGGTGTGTATTTGGGGAAAAGTAGAGGAAAATGTTTTCTTCTTTATTTCATACCTTTATATACAGGGTTGCAATTTTTAAACATGAACACCAATAATTTTTACTTCTGGAACTTCTGATAAAGAGAATAAGCTGAACATGTACATCTAATTTCACACTATCTTGAAGATACAGTCCAAGATTGTTTAAAAAGGCATAAAACCTCAAGAATAACTACAAGACAACAGTAACATCTTAGAAGCTGTAAAGTAAATAGATGAGTGGTAATTGACTTAGAAGATTCAAAATACTAGCCTTTTAAGCTGGCTGTGGGGAAAACTAGGACCCAACTTGAGTTACACCAAGAATCCAGAAACTTGTGGCACAAATGATCTTTGGAAGTGGAAGCTGGGGGTGTTTGGGTAGAACAGATTGGTTACAAATGAATTCAGAAGCAATTATAATATAATATTATATATTCTATATATATATATTATATATAGAATATATAATATTATATATTCTATTCCTCTCCATGCCATTGAACAACCACTATTTTCCTACCCAACAAAAGACTAATTTTATTCTCTGGAAAAGGGAAAACAGAGAGTACCTGAACCATATTCAGGAACACTGAAAGATGAGAATACCAAAAAAAGCAAGGGATTAAAATAAGAGAAAACAGAGATTCCCAGTTGCCTCCATCTAGCTAACAGAATACTGTTAGCCATTCAGGAGGCTAAAAGAGTTCCTGGGGAATCTCACAGGTCCAAGAGGAAAATTCTGAAGATACCAAAGCAGGAGTTCACCCCAAAAATGGATCAGTTAGTACACTGTACAATTCACTTCATATTTTGCAAGCCATATTCATCTACAGAGACCTTCTCATCAGCATTTTAGCTCTCCACTCTTTAAAAATGGATCAGGAATCAGATAAAAAATTCTAAGATGAAATAAAAACAATCAATCAATCAATCAACAAATCCTAGAGGGAATATAGCCTATATACGTAGAAGAAAAGGTCTTTATTTTTTTAAAAGATTTTATTTATTTGACAGAGAGAGAGATCACAAACAGGCAGAGAAGCAGGCAGAGAGAGAGAGGGGGAAGCAGGCTCCCCGCTGAGCAGAGAGCCCGACGCAGGGCTCGATCCCAGGACCCCGAGATCATGATCTGAGCTGAAGGGAGAGGCTTAACCCACTGAGCCACCCCAGTGCCCTGAAGAAAAGGTCTTTAAAAAAAACCCAGTACCGGGGTGCCTGGGTGGCTCAGTGGGATAAAGCCTCTGCCTTCAGCTCAGGTCATGGTCTCAGGGTCCTGGGATCGAGCCCCACATCGGGCTCCCTGCTCAGTAGGAAGCCTGCTTCCTCCTCTCTCTCTGCCTGCCTCTCTGCCTACTTGTAATCTCTCTCTATCAAATAAATAAAATAAAATCTTTAAAAACAAAAACAAAAAACACCCAGTATCACTGTTGGTGGGAATGCCAGCTGGTGCAGCCACTCTGGAAAACAGTATGGAGGTTCCTCAAAAAGTTGAAAATAGAGTTACCCTATGACCCAGCAATTGCACTACTGGGTATTTACCCTAAAGATACAAATGCAGTGATCCGAAGGGGCACCTGCACCCCAATGTTTATAGCAGCAATGTCCACAACAGATGAACTATGGAAGGTGTCCAGATGCCCATCGACAGATGAATGGATAAAGAAGATGTGGTATATATACACAATGGAATACTACTCAGCCATCAAAAAAGATATCTTGTCATTTGCAATGACATGGATGGAACTAGAAGGAGCTTAGCTTATGCTAAGTGAAATAAGTCAATCACAGAAAGACAATTATATAATCTCACTCTTAATGTGGAATTTAAGAAACAAAACAGGATCATAGGGGAAGGGAGGGAAAAATAAAACAAGACAAAATCAAAGAGGGAGACAAACCATAAGAGATTCTTAATCACAGGAAACAAACTGAGGGTTTCTGGAGGGGAGGAGAGTGGGGAGATGGGATAACTGGGTGATGGACATGAAGGAGGGCAAGTGATGTAATGAACACTGGGTATTACAGAAGACTGATAAATCACTGAACTCTACCTCTGAAACTAAAAATAATACATTATACATTAATTAACTGAATTTAAATAAAGACATATTAAGAATAAATAAACTTAAAAAACCAATATCCTCAGTTAAACAGAGAATAATGCAATCATGAAACGAGAACGGGATACCTTTTTTTTAAAAAAAGGAACATTCAGAGAACAGGATTCAATCAATTCAAATAAAAGAACTGCAAAAAAGAAAGAACCAAAAAATAACTCAGGAAAATTTCCCAGAACACTGTCGCCAGATTGAAAGGCTCAATACAATGGATCAAAACAGAACCAAATCACGGCAAATGATCATGAAATTTTAAAACATTGGGGATGAAAAGAAAATGTTTCCGTTTCTAGGAGAGAAAAAAAAGTCACACCAAGAATCCGGAATCAGACTATTCAACAAAAATAAATGAAGCTAGAAGACAATGGAGTAACACAAAATTCTAAAGTAAAATAACTTATAGCCCAGAATTTTATACCCAAACTACCAATCAAATGTGAGTAGAAAACAAGACATTTCCAGGGGCGCCTGGGTGGCTCAGTTCGGTTAAACATCTGCCTTTGGCTCAGGTCATGATCCCAGGGTCCTGGGATCAAGCCCTGTGCTGGGCTTCCTGCTCAACAAGGAGAGCTATGGAGAGCCTGCTACTCCCTCTCCTTCTGCCCCTCCTCGCTGCNAAAAAAAAAAAAAAAAAAAAAAAAAAAAAAAAATCCTAAAAGAAGAAGAAGAAGAAGAAGAAGATGACAACGATGACATTTCCAGACATCAACATTTCAAAATATTTACTGTTGACCCTTGAACAACAGAGGTTTGAATTGTGCAGGTCCACTTCTACACAGTTGTTTTTGCATAAATACTACAGTACTGCAAATGTATTTTCTCTTTCTCAGAAGAAATTTTCTTAATATTAGGATTTTCTTCACATCTTTTCTCTAGCTTATTTTATTGTACGAAGACAGTATATAATGAAATACATAAAACATTGTTAATCAACTATCATTAAACTTCAGGTCAACAGCAGGCTATTAGTAGTTAAGTTTTGGGTGAGTCAAAATTATACATAGATTTTCAACTGTACAGGGGGTCAATGCCCTCAACTCCTGCACCGTTCAAGGGAGTTGAGGTCAACTGTACTTCCAATACCCTTTCTCAGGATGCTTCTAGAAAATGCACTGTATCAGAATGAAGTAATAAACTAAAAGGAAAACACAGAATTCAGAAAGATTGAACAGAAGATTCAATTCAAGGAAAATAAATCAAAGAAGGTAGCTATATAACTAGTATAGAGAATAATCAGTCTAGGTTAGACCAGGTAAAATGAAATAGAATATTTGATGAAAATAAGTATCTTGAATTAATGATAAGAACACATCATAAATAGTATTGAAAGGAGCTTCTGGGTGGCTCAGTCAGTTAAGTGTCTGCCTTTGGCTCATGATCTTGGGATTGAGCCTCACATCTGGCTCTCTGCTCAGTGGGGAGTCTACTTTTCCCTCTCTCTCTACCTCCATGCTTCCCCCCCAAATAAATAAATAAAATCTTTAAAAAATAAATAAATAAAATCAAAAATACTAAACATAAAATGAATTAATGCTAAGGACATATTTAAAAAAGAATTAACTAAAAGGAATGAAGTAAATTATGCAAAAAAAAAAAGTTAGGTCCAACTGAATAAAAGCTGAATCTAAAGTGTATCATAAAGTATCTCCTCCCCAGAAAGGTCACTGTATGATGGAGAAGATACATATAGAAAGCTGGATTTTTGTATTGTAGAGCCTAGAAGTTTTTGGCCAACAGTCAATAGCTAATCATTAAATAGATACATTCTACCAAAAGTGAAGAACTAAAAGTAAACATTTCAATACAATTTTTGAATAATAATCTCATAATTATTATAATTTGGGAGACATCAGATATAAAGTTTAAGTCAGCAACAGAAGCAAAGTGAAAATGTGTGCTTTGCAATCAAGTTTTAAGGGCCCAAGGCAGGTTGTTATCTAGTTTCCTAAACAAAATAACTCAGTAGAGCTGCCAGAAAGCTGGAGAGGGGTGAAGTAGTAGCTCCTGGAGTCACTCAGGTTCAACCTCATTTCCAGCAGCAAACTTCTCTGTGGAAGAGCTTTAGAACACATCCTGAAGTGTGGAAACGGGTCGTCATGGGACTGGAAGAACTCCAGCCTAAGTGCCACACTGAGAAGGTGGCTCTAGGCTTAGACCAGTCTGGCCAAGAAATTATTCTCGCTTACAAAATTCTGGAAACAGTCTCCTCTAACATTTACTAAGTGCTATATAATCCTTTAAATGTATTCACCAATCTTAGCAGTTATGTATCATTTTCTTACAAAATAGTTCTTGAGCAAAGTTAATATTGGTTAACACTGTTCTCTAAGATTTGGATTTGAAGTTTTACTGTAAGATACTAATTATACATATATATAATGTATATTATATGTATTAAAGAATACTTTTACTAATAAAGAAATGTTAGTTTTGTTTCAGGGTTGGCCTTCTTGGTATCTTCTATTATTATTGACATGAAAATTCCTATTTGTGACTATTCCGTGGCACTTTCCACATAGCCATATGGCCTAGGCTTACCACTTCTACAACATCCAAACAGTGTTCCTAACCATTTTATGAATTTTACATAATTGGCACAGCCTGTACCCAGGATATCACTCACCATTTGGTGCATACAGCAGAAACTTATTTAGAGTAATCTAATGATAAAGAACAGACATGTGTTTGATGGTGTGTTCCAAGAGCCAGCTAACTAATCTATAAAAATTTGGTTGACAGCATTTAGACTTCCCAAAGTTGGTCTGTTACCAAGTCATTTCTAATCCTCACTGTTCAAATCAATCTTCAGGCACACTTGTGTAAACATTAAAACAGCAATAAGGAACAACTTCTGAGTGAGTCATAAGTTCCTTCACTAAAGTACAGTTTGAAACTCTAAAACAAAAGTCATTCTTGGTTACTTTTAAAATGAACTTGATTCTATACCATATAATTTTAATTATATGTAAAATCTGAAAAAAAAAAGGCAAACCCATAGATGCAGAGAATAGATTTATGGTTGCCAGAGGTGGGCCATGGAGGGCAAGTGGATGAAATGGGTGAAGATGATCAAAAGGTACAAACTTCCAATTATAAAATAAATAAGTCCTGGAGATGTAATTATAGCATGGTAACTACAGTTAATACTGCACTGTATGTCTGAATACTGCTAAGAGAGTAGATCTTAAAAGTTCTCATAAGAAAAAGAAGGCTTTGTAACTATGTGTGGTGATAAATGTTAATTAGACCTACTGTGATTATTTCTCAATATATACATATATCAAACCATTGATTATGTGATACATCACAATACATACGTACATACATACAATGCTGTATATCAATTATATCTCAATTTAAAAAAAGAATTAGATTCTGACTTTTATCAGAGTTTTTAAACTTTAGTAAATACACAACCCTATGGATTGAAAACATCAAAACAAATTTTAAAGAGGAAGTGAAGCAAAATAGAAATCACAGCACCATGGAAAGATGCTTCCGTCTTGATGCCATGGATATTTGACTCAGCTCTTTTAGTTAGCAATTAATAATTTTCTCAGCTTTTCCCTATTTTTTTCTTGAGAAAAACAAAAGTCTCTAATGACTGTCAGTGAAACATTTCAAGCAGTGAAGACAAGGTGCTTGGAGACCTATTCCTTGATGAAGGGTAATATGCACTGACTGCCAGGACCTGGACCAATTATACCACCTAACAAATGGTTTAACATCTACTCTGTAACCTCAAAAATCTATGGGGGATATGTTCCAAGACCCCTACTGGATATCTGAAACCACAGAGAGTACCTAACCCCACATGTGCTGTTTTTTCCTATACAAATATACCTATGATACAGTTTAATTGATAAACTAGGCACAGTAAGAGGTGCACAATAACTAATAATCAAGGAGAACAATTATGATATACTATAATAAAAGTTATATGAATGTGGTCTCTCTCTCCCTGTCAAAATACACTATACCATACCCACCCTTCATATGATGATGTGCGATGATAAAATGCCTAGTGATGAGATGAAGTGAGGCGAATGTCGTTGGCACTGTGACCCAGAGTTAAGCTATTACTGACCTTGTGACAGTATATCAGAAGGTGACCCTCTGCTTCTAGACTGCTGCTGATGGCGGGTACCTGGGACCGCAGGTAATGGGGCGGTACGGTATCAGGGCAAGCTCTATTACCGCCAGCAAAGCAACACACCACTCGGGCACCAACTCATAGTACAGAAGACTCCAGTGACCCTGTAACCAACTCATGCGTTCTTCCCAAGGGATTAGTATCTCCCAATTCTGGCTTATTCTTTGTTTTCAAATTTAGCTGAAGCATATGGAGCAGTTACATAAGTCCTCTTGGGCACTGCGAGTATTCTCAGAAGCAGTACTTATCGTTCCAGTAGAACTTTGTGGGGGAAAGGACTAAAAAAAGTAAAGACTAATGAAAAATTGGTCACAACTAAAATGTGGGCACATAAAAATTGTTCTATTATTACATTGGCAAGGATTTACATTTGGGCAGAAAATAAAGATGGCTCATGTCGGGATAACCAGGAAAAAACCACAATGGGAGTCAAAACTACTACATCAAAAATGGTCATGACCAAAATGTACCCACTAAAAACCCAGTCAAGGACCCTGGTTTAAATACTAATTCTATCCCTGACTAACAAGCCACCAACTCTCTTCTCAGCAGCATCATTTTATCCACGGTAATGCAAGCTGTGGTTGCTTTATATAGAGATAGCAATACACATAGTCTCCCTTTAGTACGAAGGTGAGAAACACAGTATCTCCTCAATTTCATAAAGTTTTTACAAGGGACAAAGGGTCTAACATATGTGAATGACTCCCACAATAGGTAAAACACTATAGAAAGTTTATCAACAATTATAAATATACTTAATTGATTTTTAATTCTAAGCATATTTTGAAGATAAGTTATTTCTGTGTGAAAAATCTCTCTTTTTTTTCCATTAAGCTGACATTAATTTATTTACTTCTAATTAAGTTTTAATTTTAATGCCAGTATACTTAACAGAGAGTGTTACATTAGTTTTGGGAGTATAATATCATAATTTAACAATTTCATACATCACCCAGTGCTCATCACAACAAGTGCACTCCTGAATCCCCATCACCTATTTCACCCATTTCCCCATCCACTTCCCCTCTGGTAGCCATCAGTTTGTTCTGCACAGTTCTGCACAGACACAGAGTCTGTTTCTTGATCTGCATCTCTCTTATTTTCTTCCTTCGCTTATTTGTTTTGTTTCTTAAATTCCACAGGAGTGAAATCATATGGTATTTGTCTTCCTTACTTATTTCGCTTAGCATTATAATCTCTTGCTTCCTCCATGTCATAGCAAATGATAAGATGTCATTCTTTTTTATGGCTGAATTACATTGTGTATATGTATGTGTATATATACATACACCCACCCACATACACACATATGTGTATATACACATATACATGTATACATATATGTATATGTGTGTATATGTGTGTGTGTATGTACACACACACACACACACACACACCACCTTTTCTCTATCCATTCATTAATCGATGGACACCTGGGCTGCTTCCATAATTTGGCTATTGTAGATAATGCTACTATAAACATAAGGGTGTACATATCCCTTTGAATTAGCGTTCTTGTATTCTTTGGGTAAATACTGAGTAGTAAAACTGCTGGATCATTGGGTAGTTTTAACTTTCTGAGGGACCCCCAAACTGTTTCTCACAATGGCTGCATCACTTTGCATTCACTCCAAAAGTGCAAGACGGTTCCTTTTTCTCCACATCCTTGCCAACACCTGTTGTTTCTCATATTGTTGATTTTATCCATTCTCACAGGTGTGAGGTGATATTTACCGTAGTTTTGATTTGCATTTCTCTGATAAGTGATGATGAGCATCTTTTCATGTGTCTGTTGGCCATCTGGATGTCTTCTTTGGAGAAATGTCTGTTCATGTCTTCTGCCCATTTTTTAATTGGATTATTTGGTTTTTGGGTGTTGAGCTATATAAGTTCTTCATATATTTTCAACACTAACCCTTTATCAGACATGTCATTTGCAAATATTTTCTCCATTCCATAGGTTGCCTTTTAGTTTTGTTGACTGTTTCCTTCACTGTGCAGAAGCTTTTTATTTTGATGTAGTCCCAATCATTTATTTTTGTTTTTATTTCCCTTGCCTCAGGAGACATTATCTAGAAAGAAGTTGTTACAGCTGATGTCAAAAAAGATATTGCCTGCATTCTCTTCTAGGATTTTTATGGCTTCAGGTCTCACATTTAGGTCTCTAATCCATTTTGAATTTATTTTTGTGTATGCCGTAAGAAAGTGGTCCATTTTCATTTTTAAGATTTATGTATTTATTTCTAAGAGAGAGTGAGTGGAAGTGGGGGGAGGGGCAGAAGGAGAGGGACAGAATCTTAAGCAGACTGAGCAAAGAGCCTGACAATGCAGGGCTTGATTTCAGGACCCGTGAGATCATGACCTGAGCCGAAACCAAGACTTGGACACTTATCCAACTGTGTCACGCAGGCACTCCAAGATTGTCTCTTTCCCATTGGATACTCTTTCCTGCTTTGTTGAAGGCTCAGTGACCATTTAATTGTGGGTTTGCTTCGTGATTTTCTATTCTGTTCCATTGATCTATGTGCCTATTTTTGTGCCAGTACCATACTATTTTGATTCTACAGCTTTGTAATAAAACATAAAGTTCAGAATTGTGATGCCTTCAGCCTTGCTTTTCTTTAAGATTGCTTTAGCTACTTGGTTCCACACAGATTTAAGGATTATTTAATAAGTTCTAGCTCTGTGAAAAAGCTGTTGGTATTTTGATAGGGATTCCATTAAATCTGTAGATTGCTCTGGGTAGTATAGACATTGGAATAATATTTGTTCTTCCAAATACTGGAGCATAAAATGTCTTTCCATTTCTTGGTGCTGTCTTCTATTACTTTCATCTGTGTTTTTGTTATTGTTGCTAAGTTTTATTTTTTAATTTTTATTTGTATTTGAGTTGACACACAATGTTACATTGGTTTCATGGGTACAACATAGTAATTTGACAACTCTATACATTATGCTTGCTCACCATAAGGGTAGCAACCATCTGTCACAATGTCATTACAATATTAGTGGCCGCATTCTCTTTGATTGTTGGAATTTCTGTGGTGTTGGTTGTTATTTCTCCTCTCATTTGTGATTTTATTTATTTGAGTACTTTCTTTTTTTTCTTGGTAAGTCTGGCTAGGAGTTTATCAATCTTATTGTTTGTTTTCAAAGAACCAGTTTTTATTTTCATTGATCTGTTCTATTGTTTTTTTTTTTTAGCTTCCATATCATTTATTTCTGCTCTGATCTTTATTATTTCCTTCCTTCTCTTCATTTTAGGTTTTGTTTGTTGTTCTTTTTCTAGCTCCTTTGAGTGTAAGGTTAGGTTGTTTGAGATTTGTCTTGCTTCTTGAGGTAGGCACCTGTATTGCCATGAACTTCCCTCTTATGACTGCTTTTGCTGTGTCCCAAAGGTTTGGACCATCATGTTTTGTTTTTTGTTTTTAAGATTTTATTTATTTATTTGACAGAGAGAGACAGTGAGAAAGGAAACACAAGCAGGGGGAGCGGGAGAGGGAGAAGCAGCTTCCCACTGAGCAAGGAGCCCAAAATGGGGCCCAATTCCAAGACCCTGGGATCATGACATGAGCTGAAGGCAGATGCTTAATGACTGAGCCATCCAGGCACCCCTGGACCATCATGTTTTCATTTGCATTTGTTTCCATGTAGTTTTTTCTTTCTTCTTTGATTTCCTGGTTGATGCACATCTCATCATTTAGTAGCATGTAGTTCAACCTCCACATATTTGTGGTCTTTCCATATTTTTTCTTGTGGTTGACTCCCTGTTTCAAAGGGTTGTGTTCAGAAAAGATGCATGGTATGACTTCGATCTTCTCAATTTGCTAAGGTTTGTTTTGTGGGCTAATATGTGATCTATTCTAGAGAATGTTCTGCATGCACTTGAATAGAATCTGTATTCTCTTGGTTTAGGATGGAATGTTCTGAATTTATCTGTTAAGCCCATCTGGTCCGGTGTGCCATTGAAAGCCACTGTTTCTTTGATTTTCTCTTTAGATGATCTGTGCATTGATCTATTATTGTATTATTATCAATTAGTTCCTCTATGTTGGTTATTAACTGTTTATGTATTGGGGTGCTATGTTTGGTGCATACATATTTACAATTGTTATATATTCTTGTTGAATTGTCCCCTTTATTATTATTTAGTGCTCTTCTTTGTCTCTTGTTACAGTTTTTATTTTAAAGTCCAGTTTATCCAATATAAATATTGCTACCCTGGCTTTCTTTGGACATCTATTTACATGGTAGATGTTTCTCCATCCCCTCACTTTTAATCTGCTGGTGTCCTGAGGTCTAAAATGAGTCTCTTGTAGGCAACATATAGATGGGTCTTGTTTTTTTATTCTGTCACCCTATGTCTTTTGATTGTTTAGTCCATTTACATTCAAAATAATTATTGATAGATATGTATTTATTGCCATTTTATTACTTGTTTTGTGGTTGTTTCTCTTCTCTGATCCTTTCTTTCTCTCTTTCAGGTTTTGCTGATTTTCATTGGTGATACATTTAGATTTCTCTTTATCCTTTACAAGTTTACTAGTTTTTTGATATATGGTTACCATTAGGTTTGTATATAACCTCTCCTGCATGTAGCAGTCTATATTAAGTTGATGGTTGTTTAAGTTTGAACCCATTCTTTTCTCCTCTTCTTCCCACGTTTTAGGTATATGCTATTATATTTTATATCATTCTTTGTGTGTGAGTTCCTTGACTGATGTTTTACAGAAATATTCATTTTTACTGCTTTTGGATTGTCTACCTTTATACTTTATTTTTGGTTTCTTCTTTACACTCAAGTTCCCCTTTCATATTTCTTACAGCGCTGGTTTAGTGGCCATGAACTCCCTTTAGTTTGTGTTTGTCTGAGAAACTATCTTTCCTTCTACTCTGAATGATAGCCTTGCTGGATAAAGGATTCTTGGCTGAAGATTTTTCCCATGATGCACTTTGAGTATATCATGCCACTCCTTTCTGATTTGCAAAGCTTCTGTTGAAAAAATCTCCTGCTAGCCTCATGGGAAAATCCTCTCTTGTTATTGTTACGACAAACCGTAAAGCTTAAGAGAGAAAAATCAAAATAATGTTTTTTACTTAGCTTCAATACCTAAACTCATTTGTAACTGATACCACCAACAGGTATATTAGCAGACTTGTCCTTTGGATAAGTCAAATAAGAAGTTGTTCTGGGGTCAAAAGAAAAAAGGCATCTCTTTTTAAAAATGGCCAGTTAAGGAGTGCCTGGGTGGCAGAGTTGATTAAGCGATGGACTCTTGATTTCAACTCAGGTCATGATCTCAGGATCGTGGGCCCAAGCCCCACTCCTGGCTCTGTGTTTAGCAGAGAGATTGCTTAGGATTCTCTCTCCCCTCTCCCACTCTCTCTCTCCCCCAAAGCTCCCCACCCCTACCCTGTGTGCACATGTGTGGACGTGCACTCTCTCTCTCTCAAATAATTAATCTTTTTTTCCTTTTTTTTTCTAATTAATCTTTTTTTTTTTAATGGCCAGTCTAAGAAATTTCCTATTTTGATGATGGTCCACTTTTTGAGGATGAAATATAAGAATATCCTGTATTATAATAGAAGGGCCTCTATGTATTGCTGTAGTTAACAGAAATGGGCAAACTTTACTTTTTAAATGCAAAAACTGGAATAACTTTAATTTGTGCCATTAAACATTCTAAGAATTCTCTCAGGTTATCCATAAGACTTCACAAAATAATAGCAATAAAGCTCTGAGATGTTTTCCTTTAATATTTGGTGTCCTCATGCTGAAGAACATTATCAGTTTTAATAGATTTGATTTCTACCACACTTACTTTTTTGTGATAAATGCTGCAGAGTCCTCTCTCTATATCAGGCAGTTTACGCAGATGATTTTCTATCTGACCAAACACACTGGATTCTGAGTGGAGTACTTCAGACACAGCATCTAGTCGACCATTTATCTCCCTGTGAGAACAGAGTAGTAACAATTATAAGATATGTTAGGAACTCAGAATATAGACATCTTCCATTGTTATGCCCAGCACTGTGACAACAGCTCCTTAGAAAAGCATAAAGGGACTCCTCCTCAATGCCTCTGGCCCTTCCTAACCCCTAATATTTGAATCAAAGAGCAAGTACCGTACAAGGAAAGTCATTAGCTAGGTGGAGCAGAAACTGCCTCATTAGGTTTTCCGTTCCTCCTGGGCAAACACACAGACATCTCCCAGTTTCCCTCTGCAATTAGGTATGGCCATGTACCCAAGTTGTAGACAATAAAATATAAGCAGGAATGATTAAGCCACTTCTGGCCTGGGCTCATAAAACCCTCCTGTGTGATCTTTTGCATCTACGCTTTCCTTAGCTGAATGTTGGGCCCAGAACAATCTTGGAAGCCACCTGAAGACTGTCAGCCTGGGTCTGTTAGTGGAGCAGAAAACCCATGACTCCCATATTTGCTACCAGATGGACTTTATATTAGCAAGAAATAAACTTTTGTTGTATTTAAACCACTGAGATTGAGGATTTATTTACTACAATTGCTTGTTTGACCTTGGCTAATATAATAGGTCAACATAATATGTCAACAACGGGCAACTGAGTTTTCTAGTCTGACTGAAATGACTGATCATCTCAGTCAAAAACCAGTTCATTCAGTCAGCCACCCACTTTGATAGAAGACTTGGTAGTGGCTGAACTGATCACCTGTTTGACTGAAATGGGATGAGGCATACCGAGCCTGAGCAAAGACCGGGAGCAGTAACATAGAGTACAGAAGATAAGACATCAGGAGACGGGAGACCATAGTTGCAGTGTGGGCCACTTGGGAGGAAATGGTGAGGCTGTCAACTTAAAATGGTAACCTGATTGACTAAATGTGCCCTAAATGGGAGGTAGCCCATCTAGTACCTATAAATGCCAAAGGGCCACACTAGGTATGATGGCCATAATATGGTATTAAAGACCGAGATAAGTAAACGTATCTAGTAGATAGTGAGCCCTCAGTAAATGTTTTTTTGATTGAATGAATGAGCGAGCAAGCAAGCAAAAAATGAAAGAATGAACTGACACTTAGGGTCAAAGGGAAAGATGACCCACTACATACACGTTTTTCTAACAAAGTTCTGTTGATACTACGCACACTGATGTGAAGGGCAAGCCTTCAGAATCCTGCCTAGATGACTGTTAAATTGAGCACTTCCCAATTAATTGAATGCTTTTCTCTTTATTATCCTTTAAAATACTCTGTGAAGTCATGCCTGTTTACAACATGCATATTAACTTGCTTTCATTTTTGTCCCATTTTTCTCTGGCTCATACTCTACTATGTAGAACAGGCATCTGGTTCAGCATAACACAGCAGAACACACCCAAGCTTTGTAGACAGACACACTGGTTCCTCCATTCTTAGTAGGATGGCCTCTTAAATCAGTCCATTTCTTTCCATCTCTACTATTATTACACTAGTTTAAGTAAAAATCGTTTCTCACACAGACTATAAAAGAGGCCCCTCACTTTTCCTCCATCCACTTCTGTCCCCTTTTCTAATCCAGTCTCCACATGGTAGCCTGAGTGGCCTTCCAAATCTGTTCATGTCTTACCTCTGCTTTCACCTCATCAATGTCTTGCTAACAATCTTAGACGCAAATCCAGATTCCTTCACTGACCCACAAGACAACTGGTCCCTGCTTACCTCTCAAGTCTCAATTCAGGCTGCTGCCACTCTCTTCCTCTCACTGTAAGTTTCAGTTAGACTGAACTTGTTGCATGTTTTGGTCTCTCCAAGTTCTCTGACATCAGGGCCTCCTCATTTGCTGCTCACTCTGCCTTGAAGACTCTCTTCCTCTTTTCTACCTACCAGCTCCACTTTGTTTGGCAAACACCTACTCACTCTTCTTCTAAAAGGGCTTTTTGGACTCACCAGACCAGATTTAATCCTCAGCCACCCTTTTCCACACAACCCTCTATTGTCTTTCCATAGCGGAAATCGTAATTGTATTTACTTCTCTGTCTTTTCTGCTAGACTGTAAGCTCAGTGAGAACAGGGATCATTTCTTCATTCCCACAGTTTTGGGATCACAATATGTATTCAATAAGTAGTTCTTGAATTCAATTCAGCTCATCTCCAAAGACTACATATAAAATAAATCAAGATGAGGTGAAAAAAATAAAAAATTAAATTTTCTTCGCATAGGATTGTTGTGATAAAATAAATCAATGTTTTACCCTAACGTTTACCCAAAATGCTACACAAATATAAAGTTTTATTTTAATAACTCACTCCTGCATAAATGAAAGATAACATCAATTGGAACAGACTAGGTTGATGCTACAGATGGTATGAGGACAGATAAAATAATACCATCTGTGAACGTATAAGACAGCCTACAAAGATAGCTGCTCTCTCAAAAATTATAAAGGTTGTTGGAGATATGGAAAGATAAAAGCAAAAGAGGTTAATAAAAGCCTAAATCATATTTATGAAATCTTCCAGAAGATTTTTAAAAAATAGACCTAAAACTATAAATTTCTTAGAAAGAGACAAAAAAGGTTGTGCTAAGTTGGTCTACAAGCTGGAAAAATACAAAGGTACTGGCTTTTTATTTTAGCCTAATGACAGCACAGGCAAAAGCGTATTTACTATGAATCATTTTGGTTTTAACCCAGCCTTCACTGGTTAGGGAGGTAATCGCTCAGAAGTTAAAAATTTGGGGAGGTGACCTCAGTTCAAATCCAGCCTCCACCATTTACCAGTTATTTAGTCTTGCCCTAGTTTCTCCATCTATAAAATGGTAATAATAATGGTCTCTAACTTGGAGAGTTAGTACAAGAATGTTAGTAGAGTTAGTACAAGAATGCAATGAAATAATGCATGGCAAACAGTACAGTGCCTGATACACAGTAACTACTCAATACAGACCAGCTGTTAACAATGATGTTTATCTGCTTATACAATTTGTTTGGTAGATACCACAAAGAACAGTAGGAGACAGATTAGAAGGCTGCACTGAGAATGCCCTAGCACATTACAGGTGTTTAAAACAGGCAGGAGGGGCACCTGGGTGGCTCAGGTCATGATCTCAGGGTCCTGAGATCGAGCCCCGTGTCTGGGTCTCTGCTCAGCGGGGAGCCTGCTTCCTCCTCTCTCTCTGCGGGCCTCTCTGCCTACTTGTGATCTCTCTCTATCAAATAAATAAATGTTTTAAAAAAATAAAACAGGCAGGAACTCTCTGCCTACTTGTGATCTCTCTGTCAAATAAATAAATAAAAATCTTTAAATAAATAAATAAATAACAAAGGCAGGAAGAGAGAGAAAAGGTATGTGGCACTGACTACTACAAACTTCTTACCACTGGGGGAGCTCTACTGTAGTAGCAGCTCTATAGTTCTACTCTAATCTCCTACCTGCAGATCAGAATGCAAATTAGCAAAATGACTCCTAATCCAGTTTTTAAAAAAAGTTTGCATATCTTGGAATTGTTCTCTACTTGGCAGGAGTAACAAGACTTACCAAATAACTCTAATAAAACAGTATGTCAGATTACCGAAATAGAGAAAAAATGTTTTGGTGCAATCAATGAGAGGGACTCAGTGATCATGACAATTAACAAAACAAGAAGTAGCAATGTCAAAAAAAAAAAAAAAAAAAGGAAGTAGCACTGTCAACTAGATGATGATAAAAGCATTTGGTGTCAAGATGCCTTACAGTATTCTACAGCTGATCTTACAGCATGACACATTCCAAACAAATGAAAGGAAGGCACCTGAGTCATTTCATTCTATATGACAAAAAACAAGGGACTGGAGGCCCTTCGATGACAAAGATTCTTTTTTACCACCAAAGAGCCAAGGACTAAAAGTTGGTGTTACTGGAGTCCTTCACATTTGAAGATGAATTGGGTGATGACGCCAGTATCTGTTGTGTGTGGTTGTCACTCAGGAACACAGTATGTAATCTACAGCTGTTGCCACTGTAAGGACATGTGATGAAGTCTGTACCTCCTGGTTGCTATTTGTGGAGATGCCTCTATAATTCTAACGTAAGGTTACCTGGCAGGGTAGGGCGGGGCGTAGGGCAGCTAAAATACAGACTACTGAGGAGAGGTGGAGGTGGTTTTTTTTGTAGTGCTTGTTCTGAAACCTTTTCACTAAAAGGTTTGCTCTAAAGAGTTGCTTGTGCTGGTTCTGACTTTTCACTGAAAAGTTTGCTCTAAAGACAGATGATATAAAATAAGTAAACTAAATTCAGACATTACCATGCTGGCCATGCTATATGGCTCAGCTAACTACCTACACAGCTCTCTAACAGAAACATGAGAGTGCCTATGACTACTTGGATCTCACTAGCGTCACACACACACACTAGTGTCACACACATCATTCACAGATTCATTTAATGAACAATTACCAAGTACTTAAGAAGTACCAATTGTAGGAGTAGCATAGGAAGATGTACGGGAAGACGGAGGCTGAAAGTGTGAGAATGACAGCAGGAGTATGCAGCAAGGCAGCAAATGGTCATGGGAGGGATGTGGGCCACACAGGAGATGGGACTTTCTCTTGAGAATGGGAGCCAATGGCTAATATTTGAAAGGACAGAAGACAGTGGCAGGAAGACTCCAGGGAAGGGATGTTGATGATCTGAACTTGGGTAAAGGATAGAGGGATGAAAAGGCATAGTTTGAAGAAATATTAAGGAGGTCAAGTTAACAAGAGCTGTGACAAATTAGATAAGGCAAGGAAGGAGGGGGAAGAAGGAATAGCCTGTGTAGGGAGATGTGCTATGAGTCATCCACAAATATCATTATTTTCTTTATTTATAAATTACATTCTAAGGAGCTATTCTGAATATGTACCTTGTTCCTAATTATACATCACCCAACAAGCTTTTGAAGATTTTTATTATTCCTGTTCTAGTGATGCATTTTAGAAATAGACAATAATTCACCCTTTTTGGAATATTAAACAGAACAAATTTTCTGACAGCTACCCTCCAATACCAGTTTAGAACATCAACTTGAGTCTTTGAAATTCAGAGCATAGTATAATTTTTGCTTTGGTAATGGTGAAAACCAGTACTTTCAGATTATCATTCTAATGAGGACAATTTAAAAGCCATTCAAATGAAACATAAAAACAGGTTCATAAAAGTATCAAAGAACTAACAAAATGATAAGGAATGAATACACCAAAATCTAAAAGAAAACAAGAACCCAGAGGAGTAATTCAGCAGTCAAAGCCACTTTGTACTGAAGAGACCTGTTGAAAAATGAGCTAGCCTCATAGTAAAGATGAACTTACAGCAAAGGTTAGCATCATTTGGATGGCCTAAAACATACCAAATGTTGAACTTGAATTAAAATGGTCCCAGAATGGTCATGCCACCAAGAACCTGGCAGAAGCAAACTAACAGAAAAGGCACCTTCATCTTAGCCCTCACATTATTTTAAAAATAAATTTCCAAAGAATATAATCAGTACACAAAGATAATCAAGCATAAAAAGCAACTAGATGAGTAAGAATCAACAGAAGCAAGAGACAATAGGAACAGACATACAAACTGTGAAACTCTGGGCAGGAAAAGGAGTGGCTAAATGAAAAACAAAAACAAAAAATAACTCAATAAATCCAAAGAAATCACTGAAAGAAAGCAAATGAAGCAGGGAACAGGTGGGGAAATTAGAAATCAAGTCAGTTATGTAATTTTTAGGGCATTACAGGGGCTCTTCCTTTGCTCTCTGCTCTCTGTAATATTTTTACATCTGACTGTAGTGTCATACACTTTCAGTGTGATTTAGTAAAATGTGGATTTCTTATTTGTTTTCAAGCTTTGGATCCACTGTGCTTCCTAAACCTAAGGATTCATATCACTCACAAAATATGAGAAATTCTTCTCCTAATAAAGGACTGTCAAAGGGCAATCTCTTTGAATACTGTCTCTCTCCCTATTCTAATTTTCCTCTGGAAATCTGATGAGGATTATGTTAGATCACCTAATTCACTTTTTGTCTTTCAATTTCTTATATTTTTTTATCATATTGTCTCTCTGTGCCATACTCCAGGTAATTTCTTCAGATACTACCCTGTATTACAGTTATTGCATCTATTCCTGTGTAACCCACCCACTGTTTCTAAAAGTTCTATGTGGTTCTTTTTAAAAAACAACCTACTCTCCATTGATGGCATTTTTGTTTTGTGCTCATATTTTTCATCCTCTTTTTATATTTAACTTCAACTTCTTTTAACTTTTGATATTTATCCTCATAATTTCATTATCTGAAGCTCTTGGGATTCTAATTCTACTGTTTATAATTTCTGTTCACATTCACAGTTACTTGTTTTTCCCTGTCTTTTGTAATTGTGGTGTGTGAGCTTATGATAGAGTTTTCTCTTTGGGATTCCTAGGAAGCATGGACTGAGAGTATATCCCTTCAGGGAGGGTTTGCATTTGCTTCTGCTAGGAAACCTGAGGTTCCACTTAAAACAATCTTCACAAGTTGGAAATCACCAGACCACACAGATAGTACAAACTAGAATAGCAAACCTGAGTGAGGGTGAGCCTGTGGTTGAGAAATCTCGGCAAATTTTCCCTCTATAAAGACTATAGGCCAAGACAAACATATTTCCTTGTCCCCTCTCTTTAGTGAGATTATGATCCTTTGAGGGCCTCACATTACTATAGGCTCCCTAACTTAGACACAAAGCCCTCACTCCAGTTTCCCACAAGGCTTTTTAAAACCCAATCCTTTTGATTACCAATGTCTGCAGAGGCCTAGAGGGGCAACAGCAGCAGCAAAATCAACTTTGATTTCCAGCTCCTTCTTTAATATGTTCCCTCAGCTTTTCCCCTTATCACTATTATTATTTAATAAGATCGGCTAGGTCCAAAAACAATGTTTTATGCTTTATACAGCATATCTAATTATTTCATATGGGGAAGTATTTTTATGACACTACAGCCACAGGAAATGAAGTCCTCCTACAGCATTTTGGGGAGATATATTCTGAAAATCCCCACCGGTAAGGGCACAAAGAGGGAACAATAAAGCTGGAAGAGCCAAGAAGGAAAAGGTCTCCAACTCCCCCTCCTCACTCTTTTCTGTGTATCTTCTCCTCAGCACAAAGGAAAGCTGTCACATGACAACTGCTGGTCACGTGAGCCAGTTTAGACTTCCCTGGAGGCCTGGTAACTACAGAACAAAGCAGAGACCAGCGGCAGTCTCCTGGATCTAAGCCTCCCAAGAGACACCAGCTCCTCCATAGGCACTAAGTCAGGGCAGACACTCGGGTCACTTTTTCTTGGCAGCAGCAGTTGCCACACGGCAAAGGCAGAGAGGCAGAGGTCGACACCAGCCAATCTTGGCTCACAGCTACGCACTGCCTACCGCTCTTCATTCCCATCTGTGGGCAGGACTGTGTCTCACTGGGCTGAGGAAAACCACAGTCACCAAAGATGAGCACTATGTTGGCAGGTTCATGGAACATGGCAGACCACAAAGAATAAAGAGGGCCTCCCGATGTAGCTCAGGGTAACAAGTTCTGGAGAGTTTAAAATGGCATTTAGTTCTGTTAATAGAAATTAAATGGTAAAGGGAGGAAATACATAACATTTTATTACTCCGTCATTTAGGCCAGAGTTATGAATTAGAAATAAACTGTTAATACTCCAAACACATGAGTTTACCAAAATAAAAGTCATTTAATTATTCTTTTGAATAATTAATCACTAGATCACTAGAATGTACTTAGTGCTTTAGAAAATTACAAAAAATGTAATCAATAGACAGGGATCTATTTCCTAACACCAACAATTTTCAGTTTTGCTAGTTTCAATGATTTATGTGATTTAAATACCAAGAATAACCTTAGCATGCTTAATTCTCTTTAACAGTTTTCTAAAAATCTAATTTGAATTTAAAAAGCATTCTTCATTTGCTTTAATTGTGCTACAGAGCTATACAGCATATAACAGGTAAGAATTTTATCTTAGGCATGAAACCTTTCCTCCTCACTAGATTTTTTTTTTTTTTAAGATTTTACTTATTTATTTGACAGAGAGAGAGAGATCACAAGTAGGCAGAGAGGCAGGACAGACAGAGAAGGAAGCAGGCTCCCTGCTGAGCAGAGAGCCCGATGTGGGGCTCGATCCCAGGACCCTGAGATCATGACCTGAGCCGAAGGCAGAGGCTTTAACCCATGGAGCCACCCAGGCGCCCCTCCTCCTCACTAGATTGTACCTTGACTAAATTAGATTAGAAACTCGAGTAGGAACGCCTTGTCATTGAGACAGAGTAATACAAAATTTAAAGTAACTATCTCTATAAGTTACATCTATAACTGGATATCTATATCTATACTATTAAGGGAAAGAAGCAAAGAGTATTGTGTGTATTATGCCCCATCGATGTAAAAAGAGAGGGAGGATTATATATTTCTATTTATTTACTTGTTTTTTAAAACAGAAAGCCTCGGGGTGCCTGGGTGACTCAGTTGTTAAGCGTATGCCTTCAGCTCAGGTCATGATCCCAGCTCCTGGGATCGAGCCCTACATCGGGCTCTTTGCCCAGTGCGAAGCCTGCTTCTCTCTCTCCCATTCCTCCTGCTTGTGTTCCCTCTCTCGCTGTTTCTCTCTCTGTCAAATAAATAAGTAAAATCTTTAAAAGAAAATGAAAAATAAAACAGAAAGTCTCTGGAAAGATACACAAGAAAATATCATGATTACCCAATAGGAACTGAGCAGATGTGGGGCAGGGATGAGAGACAAACATTTCAATATATATCTTTTTACTTTCTTTTTAAAAATTTTATTTATTTATTAGAGAGAGAGAGAGAACATGAGCAGGGGAAGGGGCAGAGGGAGAAGCAGACTTCTCACTGAGCAGGGAATCCCGAGGCAAGGCTTGATCCCAGGATGCTGGGATCACGAACCCAGAACACCAGACACCAGGATCACAATCCCAGGACCCTGGGATCATGACCTGAGCCAAAGGCAGATGCTCAACCAACTGAGCCACCCAGGCGCCCCTCTTTTTCCAATTTTAGGCTCTGCAAGTATATGAAGATATTGCCTATCCATAAATTTAAATAAGTTATCATTTAACTGCATTAAAAATAGGCACGACACAGTTAAAACAACAATACAAAGTTAAAGAAAAAATAGTCCATCTCTGGCAACAGACTGCTAGGTATTCACTAAATACATCTTTTTCGTCGTTGACAAACATTTGTCAACCTCCCTTGCAGTTAAGTGAGACCATCAGAGTGAGTTCTAGTCAATGACGTGTGAGCAAAAATGATATTTGCCACTATAAGACCTGCTGAGCCAAAAATATGTCCTCCATGCTCTGTCCCCTTCCTCTGGCTGGATGTCAGTGCCCAGGCTGACCTCAGAAATCACATGTTTAAGACTGAATAGCCTCTGGAGTTCTTAAATGCCTATGTGAGGAGTTCCAGCCCACTCTCAAAATGGCAAGACCGTGGATTGTTTATGCAAAGAAGATAAAGAAGAAATCCATCCTACTGTTAGAGCTGTCAAACTATGTGGTGATTTTGTTGTTGTTAAGCAGTTAGTTTCTCCAACCAATGCACAACCTTTAGTTTTAACAAACATATTAACAACGTGTCCTGAGTCAATCAGAACATGAGGGTGGGCTTCCTAAGGTCCCAGGACAGAGTCAGGTTTAGAGCATTAAATAAATGAGAAAGGTTGTGATCCAAGCCCAACCACACAAAATGACAGAGCTCAACCACTAATGATTGCATCATTCTGAGAGGGGACTGACAAAGACACTATCTACTCACCAGTGTTCCTTGCAAATTCTCCTCACAATCCTGACTGCAACTATAGGCAAAACACACAACACAGGCACGGAAAAGATGCAGGAGACCTGACCAGACAGATACAGGACACCTGACAGTGGCCCCAGCCTCCGCCCCGTCAACACAGAAAGCCTCTAGCTGGGTCATCTGACCACTGTCTTCATTTTAAAGGCTGTTAGTGTATCCTAATGTAAGACTAGATAAGAATTTATTTTTCTACTCCCCTATTAATAACTAGGTTGCTTCCAGTTTTTCGGTGACAAATTATAACCAATTATAAAGACCACAGCTATTTTCCTAAATCACGTAAGTGATGCTAGGAACCAGAGCAACTCTTTCTATATACTGTCTCATTTGGTCCTCACAACCACCCTGTGAGCTAGGTATTAGAGTTCCCACTTTACAGATAAAGAAATGGAGGGTGTATCAAAAGTCATAACTTGTACAAAGTGACACAACTGGATGAGGGAAGCAAAACCAAAGGTCAAGTCCCAATAACTCCCCAAGTGTGCTTCTAGATGGGCCCTATGTGACAGCTGGATGATCCTGGATAATTAACCTGAGTCTCAGTATTCTACACCTATAAAATGAAGTAATAACTATCTCCGAGGATAGCTGGAAGAATTAATAGACATATCACAGACTCAAAAAATGAAGCACAGTCAGACATCAGTTTTCCGTGCTGCCATTTTCTGTCCACTCCCACACAGAACCCACTTAGAGAGTAACACATCTTACCTCTTAGCCCTCAGCCCTCTCCCTTCCCACCCTGGCTACTTGTCTCTCCTCAACCCTTAGATCTGGATCTCTGCTCCTTTCTACCCAAAGATTTTCCTTACTCTTTTTTTCCCCACATACAGATGTCTCTTTTTATCCCTAAAATCAGCCTAACATTTTGTATAAATACTTTCACCCGCACAGATACAGACTGGAAGGTTTTTCAAAGATAAGATCGATAAATAATTTTTCAGAGTACTATACTTCAGGCACAAAATTGCAGAATGTTTGCAACTTACAAAATTCAGTGGTTCTTTACAACATCACTTCAGATGTTGAATAAATGTGTAACACATTTAAATGATAATCAAAATACTTGTTTCCATCCAAGAGATGAATATATTCAATCTGTTTGTGCCAAAAGGAGGAAAGATGAAATTACTGAGCCTACCTGTTATAGGTTGAATTGTATGAACAAAAAAATACATGTTGAAGACCTAATCCCCTGTGCCTCAGAATTTGACCTTAGTTGGAATCAGGGTAATTGTAGATGTAATTAGTTAAGACGAGGTCATACTGGAATATGGGAGGCCCCTAATCCAATATGATTACATCCTTATTGAAAGACTGTCATGTGAACAGATGTGCACACAAGGAAGAACACCATGTGAATGTGAAAGCAGACAGAAAAGAGAAGCATGTAGCAGCCAAGTGATACCAAAGATTGCCAGTAAACCACTAGAAGCTAGGAGCAAGGCACAGAACAGCTTCTCCCTCTGAGGACTCAGAAAGAACTGTGAGACAAATGTGTGTTAAGCTATCCAGTTTGTGATACTTTTTTTACTCCCAGCAAACTAATACACTATCTATTTCACCCATTATGGAATTCAAATTATATAGGCATGGCCTTAAAGAGTCATAGGAAAATCACAGTGTGTCCAAATATTTCTAAGCAAAAACATTCCAATTCAGATGTGTTCAGAGTTGTGAGTCAGACCTTCTACACGATACTTAAAACCAGCTATGCCTAAGGTGGGAAGATGGCCCCATCCCATTACCCAATCTGGCTTTGGTTACTAAGTCACATGACTTACGCCAAGGAACTTCTATTTACTACTAATTCCACTAAGAGTTGACAAGAATGCAAGATACTGCCAAACCATTTCTCCCACTGTTAAGTGTTAATGTTTTCATTCCTGACCAAGCAATTGTTCCACTAAAACAAGGAATCACATGAAGGAAAACTGCTTCTAAGGTGCTTTTAAAGTCAAGGAGTTTTTCTTAGAAAAAGAAACTTCTCTTACAGAGTTGTGCCTTTATTTTCAAAGCCCACTAAGAACCCTAAGATTTTCAAACGGATTCATTTGCTCATAATTTCTTGATCATCTATTATATTCAAAGCACTATGAGCCCCCAATTCATTCTGTGCAGTTCGGTGATGGAAGGGTAAGGGGTTGAACAAAACTGAGGGGAGTTAACTTTCTACAGAGGAAGAAAGGAGAAAAAGGACAACTTCTCAAAGGAGATAGCGGAGTTAGGTCCTGAATGACTCACTATTTTAATAATCCATTCAATAAATACTTACTGAATGCTTGTTATAAATGAAACACAATTTAGTAATAGATATTAAAGAAACAGAAAAACAAATATCAATCATGGTAAGTCCTATAGGCTAATGAAGAATGATACAAGCAATGTAATTTAGATTAGGCAGTCAGAGAAAATCTCTCTGAATAAGTGACATTTTAAAGGTGAGACTTCAAAGAGGAGTCAGCATGTGAAGAATGAAGAGAAAAAGGACATTCTAGGTAGAGAGCCTAGCAAATGCAAAGACTGTAAGATGAGACAAAGCTCTGGCTTGCTCAGGAACCAAAAGAAAGGCCAGAGTGACCAGAAGACGATGAATGTGTGAATGCAGGGGAGAGTCAGACAGAAGAGCCATGAGAAAGAATTTTAACTTTATATGAAGCACAAGCCAAATGGAGAGTTTAAGGGAGGGGAGTGGCATGATACGGTCTCTATCTTGAAAAAGAGATGAGTTACGAGGATACTGCAGCTGTCCAAGTGAGAACTAATGTAATTTAGACCAGGATGATGGCGGTGGAGATGGCAAGACACACACAGACTCTGGATATATTTTAGAGCTAAAGGCAACAGGACTTAGTATTAGATTGGACACGTTCGTCAAGTAGGAAATGTCCAGGATAACGTACAGGTTTCTGGCCTAAGCAGCTTGTTTGGTGAAGTGCTGGTTGCTGGAATGGGGAAACTAGAAGGAGGAACAGGGTTGAATACATGAAGTTTGAGATGTCTGTGATATACCTATGTGTTTATGAATCTAAGCTGAATATAGAAGCCTGGGGAAGAGGAGAAAGTAAACACCAAAGATACAAATCTAAGAGTCATTGACATTTTGATATTTTCAGTCATGAGAACCAGTATGTTCATAGGGGTAGGGACAGGAGACAGTGAGAAGAGAAGAGGCAGTGAGGGGAGGTTTAGGGAAGGAGGAAAGCCTGGCTCCTAAGGTTCAGGTCTCTGAAACACCAACATTTAAATGATACCCAGAAGATGAGCAGATAGCCAAGAAAACTGTGAAGAAGCAGGCAGCACATGAGAATGGAAACAGAGACGAGTATACTGTCCACTTTAGACAAAGGAAACACACTATACAAAGGTCCAGAAATAAATGACAACTCAGAATGTTGTGAGAACTGCAAACTGTAGGGAACATCATTATCAGATAAACATTTTCTTTAAAATAATCAGTTGGTAGTGCAGAGCAGAAACAGAGAAGGGTGAGACCAGAGCCATGGAGATACTGAGTTCCCTCAAACAAAAAAAACCTTTCATGAAAAGACTTTCATCTGACTGCCTTTCATTAAAAGTGATTTTACAAAAAGGCAAGATGATATAAGACTACCTCTTGCCAGAAATCCAGTGCTTTTGCTGTTGAACCAAATAATCCATCCACTAGAAGGGAAGGACTGATTTCTCAGATTCTGCCTTGTGGTTAATGATACCCCGTATGTGTGTACAGATGTATGTACACATGCAGGGTGCGCACGCATGCACATACACACATGCACACACACATCTTCATTTCTAAGAAGTCACTATCTCACGAAAGGAAAAGCTTTGTTTCCAAACTGTTTCATTAAGCATTCACACGGAGTATTTTCTGAGGCAGAGATGTCCCAGCAGATGTGTGAACACAGAGCTACCGGAGATGATGTGACCAAGTCATGGGCACAGGAGCCACAGAAGCCATGACCCCAGGTAGGATCCTAAGTAGTGCTGAAAGTGAAAAGAGGTCCCAGGAGAGAGCCTTAAGGTACAGGCAGAAGAGGTACCCATAAAGGAAAGCCACAACTTATTTTTGTTTAATATTTTAAAACACAGAGTAGACTACCAAATTTTGAATCCTTCTTCCATGATGAACAAATCTGCCTTGGAAATTAGTATTTTGCCTAAAACAGTATTTTAGAGACTCATACCATACTTCCCCAAGTTTTCTTTTAATATTAACAAAGAGAATGTGTATTGTAAGGCTTTTTGACAAAACCAACACACTACATATGGTGTTTATATATAAAATTGACAAAATCATAGCAACTCAAAGAAGCAGAAGGAACTCAAAGACAGAATCTCAAAAATGAATTCAATATAATTTAATTTTAAAAGGTCTTAGGACAAATGACTTGCCTAGGTGACATTCGTTTATAAGAGGAAGACAAGAGAACTACACTGAAAAATCTTCTCGCCTAAACTTGGAGAACTGATAAAAAGCATAGGTCACAACACATGACCTATTTATAAAAAAAATAAACTCTTAAATACAGACAACAAACTGGTAGTTGCCAGAGGGGAGGTGGGTGGGAAGATGGGTAAAATAGTTTGTAAAGGGGATAAAGAGTACCCTTACCCTGATGGGCACTGAGTAATGTACAGAACTGCTGAATCACGACATTGTACATGTGAAACTAATATAACACTGTATGTTAATTATATATGACATATTTTCTTTCAGTCTTCTTAGGAAAGCACGATCCCAAGAGATACATGATTCAGCTCCTACAGAGCATATAATACGGTCTACTGAATCTATCTCAAATTAATCCTAGTTATAGAAAACAAATTTAACAGTAGAAATAAAACTTTTAATTTATATGAAAAAGTCTGCTACTTACTCTTTTTCTGCTGAATATTTCAACCAAGCAAATAAGAATATAAGAAGTACTATGGTTGCTTAGGTAGATGTCTTTCCACACTTTCTACAGAAAGCCATCTTGTCTGCTTTTGCTGCCCAAGGCATTCTTTCAGTACTGAAAGACCTCGTTTCAGTACTGAACCAAGGAGACACAGTCGACCATTGGACAATGTAGGGATTAGGGGCGCTGTTCCCCCACCACAGTCAAAAATCTGAGTATAACTTTTAACTTCCCCAAAACTTAACTAATAATAGCCTATTGCTGATCAGAAGCCTAACTGATAACATAGCCAATGAACATGTATTTTATGTATGTATCATATACTGTGTTCTCATAACAAAGTAAGCTACAGGAAAGAAAGGGTTATGCAAATCATAAGGAGATACATTTACAGTACTGTACTGTATCGGAAAAAATCCGCATACAAGTGAACCTGCTCAGTTCAGATCTGGGTTGCTGAGGGTCAACTGTACTTTCATTTCCAGAATGTCTTCTTTACCCAGTCAGTTTCCCCTGTCCGAAGGTCTTCATGGTCAAGAAGAAAAACTGAAGTGACCCACTAAGATCCCAAGTGTTTGGTAATGATCATCACCATAACAGTGTCTTAAGCTTATTACTAGCACTAACAACATGTACCATCCTTTGCTGAAGATAACTATTTACTAGGCTCAGTGTAATATGCAGCCAAGAGGAAGGCTCTTGTGTAGTTTAAAAGCTACAATGTACACAAGGTCCCCAGTATGGTGCTTGCCATGTAATAAAGAGCTCAAAAGTGATAGTTAGGGCTCCAGTCTCATCTTACCCCTTAGGGCAGCCCTGTGAGGAGGCAGTTTACCATCTCTAATGTGAGAAAATGGCATGGGGAGGCAGACACACAGGATGGGACACGGGACCCAAGGACTTAGTGGGCTGACTCACTGAGTTGACAGAGCCGACACATGGCAGTTCTAACAGCACACCACACTGTCTAGTCTAGCTCTTTAGGAAGCAGTTCCGAATGGTTAAGCACCTGCTCGGCTCTGGAGTCAATACTGTTTTTAAATCTGGGATCCACTAGCTGTGAAACATTGAGCAAGTTACTGAAGCTCTGAATCTGTTTACTCAGCTCAAGGACCTCCCTCAGAAGCTGCTTTTGAGTATTAAAGAGTGGTACAGAAGTAAGAATGCAATAAATAACAGCCTTCATTCCTTCAGTAAACATTAATGGAGCTCCTACTAAGTGACAGGTCAGAGTCTCCAAATATATCTGCATATCAGAAACATCTGGGGAGCATTCCAAAACTACCAACTCCCAAGCCACACTGGAGAACGATTAAATCACATTCTTTGGGGGTGTAGACACAGGCATCAGTGTCTGTGAAGCCTCCCCAAGGACTGCAAGGGGCAGCAGACAAGCTTGGAAAAAGCTGCGCCTTAGGCACTAGATTCAGATCCCTTCCCTGAAGGCGCTCCTACTTTATTCATCTACTTTCCCAAACGTCTCACACCTGACCCCTCCTTGGGATCCCTACTGTTCTGGCTTTAGCTCAGGTCCCTCACAACCTTTCCATGAACTTGCTAACTTGCCCACCCCACCCCCACTTTGTCCCGCCCCACAAACAAACCCAGCTCTCATCCTAGCACTCCCATGCTCTGAATCATTGGATTAGCTTTCCCTGGGTCCCAACTCAGGCTAACCTTCAAAGCCCTCTACGAAAGGCAGTGCCCCAGCTCTTAAACCCCCTCCTCCCTACTCTCTTATGCTGCGGATGATCCAAACTGACTGAATAACTCACTTTCCCTGGACACACCCCATGTCTTCCCATCTGCAAGCCGACTCACTGGGGACAAAGAAAACATCCTTACAACACCAGACAGTGTACTGCCACATACAAAATAAAATCTCCCATTTAAAATTATCTTCTTTTTCTTTAATTTATTTTTAGTTATCTCTACACCCAACATGGAGCTCGAACTCATGACGCCAAGATCAAGAGTCCCCACTCCTCTGACTCAGGCAGCCAGGTGCCCCTAAAATTCTGTTCTTATAACTATGGTAACCTTGGTTTTAAGGAGGCTAACAAATATTTAATTTCACAACTTCATATAATTTTGGATTAAACACACAAAAAAGAATTCCCTTTACCTTAGTTTAAGGAGTGGCTGGGTCACCCACTTCTTTAACTTCCGTCTCCCAAATGAAGTTTTAGTATGGTCTAAGACCCAAAGTAAACTTCCTTTGGTTTTCATGTCAGTCTAAGAAAAATCAGAAGAAAAGTTTTATTAACTGGATATTGTATTTGTACCAAAACTGCTAGTTGCTCGTGTGCCTTAATTAGTCCATGTACCCCAATTTTAAATATGCCTATCATAAAGTATGGCTCATAACAGGTGTTCATTTAATGTTTGACGAATGCATGTACATATAAACACACATACAGAATATAAAGTATTGATATTTGCACAGGAGAGGGACAGTTCTGTGTGTGGTTTTGGTTAATAAAGAATACTCACAAATCTTTTAAAATCTATGTTTGTCCCAAGCATCTTAAAAATACAGACTTTTCTGCCTTGGGAAGTACAGTGAAGATAATTTATTTTCCTTTGGCAATTCAGTATCCTCCACGGCCTTCGAGTTCTAAGGACTGATGCTCCCGTGAAAACACTGAACAAGTAGAAGGTACTGGAGATGGAACTAAAACTGAACTGCACTATAGGAATTCACCCCGGAAAGATTTTACTTTCTGTTTTATTAAATCCTCAGTAAAAAATTATGGATCTATGCTTTGCTACTTCCACGTTAAACGACTAAAAAAAAAATTAACTAGAGATGATAGTTAATTTTAACAAAGGTTTCACTATATTACAAAAAGTCAATTAATACATTTAAATCTTATTTGGAACATAAAATTGCTTTCACCTAAGTTTGTTTTAACCTTTTTCTTTTCCTTCAAGTCATCAAGCAGGTACTTCCAGAATACTCCCATGTATTCAGATGCATGACTGGCAAAGGTATATTCAGACATGGTCCCTCCCTTAGGATACTTATTATCCAAGTATGGGAGAAATGACTCATAATTAACACATGATGCCACTCGGCAGAAATTAACTATAAAAGGCATGACAAAAGCTGCCAAGCCTTAGGAGTTTAAAGCAGAGCACACACAGAAGCTACAGGTCACAGAAGGCTCCCCTGAGGATCCCTAGGCTCCCCTGAGGAACCCAAAGGGTCCCAAGAAGAGGACAGTAGGTGGAAATAATTTTCCAATTATTTCCTGCATCACTGAAGAATGAGGCTCAGACAAGAGAGGGAGGGGTGGGAGAGAAACAGTTATTTAATTGCTCTCCCTGATACCCAGCCCCCTCCTCATTACCCCTTTCCTTTGCTCCAAGGTAACAGAGGCCAAAGGTCAAGTGCAAAGACAAGCCAAAGGTGTGAATTTTTAGCTTCTGTTTCTATAATGGCCCAAGTCCTGATAATGAAAGAGCTTTTAAGGGTATTTTTGCCTTAGGAATTTATTTTCAGAACTGACTCCACAGCAATAGGATTTGAACAGGGAAGATGTGGCAGAATAAAGAAAGCTAGGAATGCCAGGGCTGTGTCTTCAGGGTCTGACTACTGGCTCTTCTTCATCCAAGAAATGTCCTTTTCTTCCTACTATTCCTTTCCTATTGGGTAATGTATACAGAGTTGATGAGAAAGATTTATGGGAAAAATTCTCAATTTCCAGATAATGTAACAACAAGATCAAAATGTTATGGAATTAAAGTAAGGTTGACTCTAGTACATAACAACAGCCTGGGAGAGGGAGAAACTAAATGAGAAAAAGTAGTTAGTAATATACAAATCTAGGAGTCAGGAGAATAAATTCAGCATTTACTTTAATTTATAACAGTAATAAATATTTCTGAAGAGCTTTAAACCATTAACTCAGACGGTTCAGCTTTTCAACTACATACTCAAATGATTTAGAATTGCTTTTTATTTCTATGGCTTTGTGTTATGAACATTATATAAGATCTTATTTCTAAGTGATAATTTAATAAATGAAAGCAATCAATTTAATGTCTCCATTATCTTCCTAATTCATCAATAAAGGGCAAGTAAATAATGATGGAAGTTTGTGAAATGAAATTTATGCATCTTACAATCTAATGGAGTATCACGGTAACTTGTTTTATATGTTGGATAATAAGACTGAAGACATTTCAGTGAAAAGTTAAAGGTATGCAGGAAAAATATAATCAAACAGACAAAAAATCCACTTTATATTGATTTTCAAAGATGATGCCTTTCCAAACAAATATTTGTTACAGAAATTATCAGGATGGGAATGTCACTTCGATAATTAAGAAGGACAGCTCTATAGCTTCCAAAGTAACCCCCAGGGAAGTATTTCATATACTTGATTCTCAAAAAATGGGTTCTGCAGTTATCAATTAATAAATAGATGATGGGCAGAGTGATCAGCTAAAGACAATATTCCTGTTCTCACCTTCACTCTTAAGAACAGACTGCTACCTTATTTCAAAAATTTTTAAAAACCATTTGAATCGATTAGCCTTTATGTTCACCTGACCTGATTCTGTAGGATTTCAAGATTCTTTAACGTTGTTCCATTAATTGTCATAAATTCCATTTCACCAGACAACTGTTTAAAATTCCTGTAAAAGAATGAAATATGAGCCATAAGTACATAAAGAAATTTTAAAAATTAAAACTAAATATTCCAATATCATTATGACAAAAATGAATTATCTGATAGAAAATCAACCAAAAGGAGCAAAACAAGTATTCACTGGGATACTGTCTTCCATTGATGCTGGTGCCATTACACAGACTGATGCAAAAAGATAGGTGTCTCACACCACAAACAAGCACAAGGAAGTAAATGGTACCAACATCTCTTTTTTTACATTACCAGGAATAGAACCAAACATAGTCTTCTATTATCAGCAGAGCATGTGGTGGTATCTTCAGGAAAAGCTATGCAATTAGCTAGAAAAATATGTCAAGATATTTTAAAACGTCCTCCTTATTTTTTAGCATGAGATCATCTTGATAAAACCTTTAACAGCTTTTAATCAACGTTCTCATATATACAACAAATGGTATTTACTCTATAATTAAAAACACACATTAATGGAGCTAACGTTTTAGTGGAGTATAAAACTAAAAAAGTAGCAAAATTATTTCCTTAAGCTCAAAGAATTCAGTCTCTCTCTCTGTCCCTAAAACTATCCCAAATGAAATTAAAGTTCAATAAATTTCAGACTTGAGTATTGAGTTGCGATGATTAATAAGTATACACACAATTCCAATTCTGTCCTTAGCAATCTTTCATGTTTAAAAACTATATTAATCAATGCATTACTAATACAGTAATTAAGTTTTCTTTATGTTTATATCCACAGAACTTACAGATTTTATAGCTTATTTTTAAAGGCAAGAAAAATAACGGCAAGTCACTAAACTATTTGGAGGAAAAGCATGAATGTTTGCATTATGAACTACTATACTTCTCACACGGCTGTGATAAGATCTAAATATAATCCAGGTTCCCAAGCCAGTTGTGGAAACAAGGCTTCATCCAGGAGTCCAGGGCCTAAAATCAGAGCCAGTGCTCACTGAGAGATGCCTTCACTTCTAGATGACTCCCCCAACTAAAGCTCCAGAACTCTGAAAAAAAACAAAACAAACCTTCCTGCATATTAGGAATATTGCTTAGTAAGAACTGTCCTTTAGCAGCATGATTTCTCTGATAGATTTGATGCAGCCTCCACTGATAACTTGTTAATGATTTTTAGAGGGAGGCAACTCCAACACTGATTGACATCAGGCGTGTGTAGCTACCTCTTTCACTTCTCCTTCTTAATTTGCTTTGTATTACAGCAATTTCATGTTCTTCTGCTATCCTCATTAATAGATCTAAGTTCCTTGAAGGCCAAGAGTTATTTCTGTCATGCCGTTTGCAGCACTTGCTGAGCCTGAGCCTAGGAGCACAGGCATGCTCAACAGATGTCGCCATCTTCCTATAGGGAAGCCAGTTCGGGTTGGTTGCTTGGTTTCCTTTGAGTTCTAAAACCCAGAGATGTCCATAAAAAAACCCAGGGACGAGAATAAAATGTAAAACGTTATTTTCAGGAAGAAACAATTAGGCTTTGATCCCACGATTTGCTGTGGAGCTGACAGATGTTCACACACCTTTATGGTCAAAGATCCAAAATGGAAGAGTTGAGAGCTTGGAATTGAGCTGATATCCAGCCAGTTCCCAAGTGTTGAGGCAGAAGTGCTCCCCTGTTCCTGACAGGCTGAACCTATACCCTACCAGGGATGAACACATGAGTATGTTAATCAACTACAGACTCTATGGGGATGCTCATTTGGTCTGAGAGAAAGACTAATCAAGAACCCATAATCCCACAGCCTTTTCTAAAAACATCTCAGTTAGCTGTCTTCATCTCGCATGAACAGCAGAGCTGTAACATAAATAAGTGGCATTTAAGATCTGTGGACTATCCAGAAATACTGTTCAGTTGGCTTCACCCTCACAAGAACTAGTAAACCCAACAGTCCATATGCTGAAGAATGGGGTCTTAGGTTTAGGTCTCTGAAAGCATCCTTGCACCACCAATTAGTTGAGAGTTTTGTCACCTAACTCCAAGTAAAAGTACTCCTGCTATGCCTCAAATGAACCTCTGAAGCAAGGTGCTGTCAGAGCACTAAAAAAAAAAAAAAGAAAAAAAATTGGAATTTCATGGAGCTTACAGAAGAGTTAACAGGGCTGTTTTTGCTTCTGTTTGCTAAGAAGTGTATGTGTGGCAGAATGTGGTTTGGACTAACACACAATCTAGTAAAGAGCACTAGGGGAGAAGTCTTAGAGCCCTCACCTATATTTTTACTGGATAAAATTACTGGATATTTACAATACCAAAAAGAACCCAATAAACTGAACAACCAAATTCTCTTAAGTTAGCTCACAAAACTAGACCTTTAGAGAAAAAAGTAGACTCCCTTATTAATTAGCAGTATTGATAAGTTGTGCATGTAGTTTTTTTTACTTTGTTTTAGTTTTTTCCCTTACTGAACAAGTCCCCCAGATCTCAAAGTAGACACAGTGAGAAGCAAAGAGTTTATTTAAAACTGACATCTGCATTGATATTAATAAAAGAGATCAACCACTGGGCAATATTAAATTGGAATGATTCCTATGGAACAATAACTATCAAGCAACATAAGAACTAAATATGCTTTTTTTTTTTTTAAAAGATTTTACTTATTAATTTGACACAGAGAGAAAGCGAGAGAGCACAAGCAGGGGAGAGCAGCAAAGGGAAAGGGAGATGCTGGCTCCCTGCTGAGCAGGGAGTCCAATGAGGGGCTTGATCCCACGACCCTAGGATCATCACCTGAGCTAAAGGTAGATGCTTAACTGAGCCACCCAGGTGCCACCAAGAACTAAATATGCTTTTGGGTTTCCCCTATGCTTGGTTGGTAATGTATTCTGGAGATTGGACTCTTCTTCCCAAATACAAAAGAAATTTCCTTCTGGCAGTGCCTATTTCCATTAGGAATATGTGTTTTTTTGAACTCAGTGTTGTATCAGTCAGCCTTCTTAGGAAATCAATAGTATATGATGACTGATCTGAAATACTCAAGCAATTCTAAATTATTTATCCTTCTGGAAAAAGCCAAATTGTATATGCTTTGAAATGAACCTCATAAACAATGCCTAGCTAGAATTCATGCTGTATGAACCTGGATGAAAATCCCACAAGTAACATGGGAAAATACTTCATTAATATTTCAGACAACAAAAGTACAAAGGATGCTTTTTTTTTTTACCCTCAAGTTTTATAATGGGAGGAAATGTCATTGCTGAAAACTTGCCAGTGAAATTAAGATTCTGTATCGTTCCTACCCTAGTTTTTTTTTTAAAAAAATGAAAACCAATCTTTCTGATTTAGACAGAGGTCGTTAAAGGTGCAGATCTTACCCAAAAGACCAACCCCTTAAAAAGACATTTAAATATAATTTGAAAATTTAAACGGACAAAAAACCCCACGAAACTACCAGGTTACATATGAAATCTATAATGGAAAATAGTTCTCTATGTACAGTTTTCAGAATTAATTGTTGAACCTTTTCAGAATTAATTTAACTTATGAGTTACAAATTACATAATACAAAATTTGTTTTATTGTAGATTCACTTCTAATCGATTTGTAACTAAACAAAATGACCATCTTTACATTCCTAAAAGCTGCCAAAAAGCATATTAGAGAGGAAAATAATAAGAAAGGTATATAATGAGGGCGCCTGGGTGGCTCAGTGGGTTAAAGCCGCTGCCTTCGGCTCAGGTCATGATCCCAGGGTCCTGGGATCGAGGCCCACATCGGGCTCTCTGCTCAGCAGGGAGCCTGCTTCCTCCTCTCTCCTCTCTCTCTGCCTGCCTCTCTGCCGACTTGTAATCTCTCTCTCTGTGTCAAATAAATAAATAAAATCTTTAAAAAAAAAAAAAAAGAAAGGTATATAATGAGTCCCCAGTGATTCTCCAGAGGATATACAGGACTCTGAATATAGCTGTACTCACAGCTATGATTACAGTGAAAGGCTACAAAGCAAAAGCAGAAAAGGGAAAAGATACAGAAGGCAAAGTCTGGAGGAAACTAAGGGCAAGCTTCTGAGAGTCCTCTCCTGGTGGAGTCACGCAGGGTGTGCTCAATGTCCCCAGCTGTGAGTTGTGATGACACGTGTGGAATGTCCACCAGAGAAGCACATTAGGGACTCAACACTTAGGGTTTATATTGGAAGCTGGTCACACAGGGATCTTCTCCCTTACAGGTACGAAAATTCCAGCTCCCAGAAACAAGCAAGTAGTTAGCATAAACCATGTTCTCAGCAAAGTTTGGGAAGAGTGAGCCATTCTTACTAGAAAATGCTGGAAACTTCCTCAGATGCCAGTTAAGGATCAAGCTTACAAGTAGATCTTCCTAAGGATGGCTGTCTCATCAGGTCTGCTTGTTAAGCATTTTTTTGGCACATCTCTCTTTTAAAATTCTAGTTCTCTTCAAGTATATGTGCTATGTTTATTCACTTTAGTATTCCTTCTAGTTTACTCTTCACTCCTAAATTGATCTTTTTCTTGAATACAGTTCATTCTTCAATCCTATCATCTCATTTCAAAACTTTCCTATTTCTCATTCTCATTTGTTCTTTCACCCCCAGTATCGTTTTCCTAATGTCTTTTAGCTCATTTTGAAGTAGTAGGTTATAGTTTTCATTTCGTTTGTGGGCATCTTTCTGGCATGCATTCATTTTCTGTAAGGACGTTATCCGACCTTACTGTGTTTCTTCTTATAATAATTTTGTATAAGATTTAAATCTGGTTCTTTTTCTGTTTCTAATTTCAAGTGAAATTAATTTTCTGAAAGCTTTAGAACACGGCATTGTTCTCGATAGCTGCTGTAACCTCACACATCTCCTGCTGTTTATATGTGATGTTCAATTATGGCACCTGACTTTTGCTTTCATTGGTAAAAGATTAAGTGCATGAAAGTTGTCCTTTAACCATAAACAATTAGAAAACTAGAAAATTTATATTTCTAAAAAACTGTTGTCAGGTATTAGACATCAGACAGCACAGAACTGTGATCCCTGAGAGAAGAAAAACAAATGAGGTAAATTATGACTGACTCTGGAGAGACCAAGGAAACAGAATTTGTGAGACAGAAAGCTGGACGTGACAGAGCTGCACACAAGAGAGAGCTTCAAAGACCTGCGGAAGGATCCCCTCAAGGCTTTGGCCAGGTACTGATTCTTAACGGTGTGGGGAACCTCCACAGGTCAGGGAAAGAACCCAAGAAAAGGGCGCCTGGGTGGCTCAGTGGGTTAAAGCCTCTGCTTTCGGCTCAGGTCATGATCTCAGGGTCCTGGGATCGAGGCCTGCATCGGGCTCTCTGCTCAGCAGGGAGCCTGCTTCCCCCTCTCTCTCTGCCTGCCTCTCTGCCTCCTTGTGATCTCTCTCCCTCTGTGAAATAAATAAATAAAATCTTAAAAAAAACAAACAAACAAGAAAAGCACTAGGTCAATCAATAAGGATTTATTTGAGGGTTCATACAGGGCTTAAAATAGTTGGCCCTCTGACCAACTAGAGTGGAAATGCCTCAAAATATATGAGGCACTGGGTAGAAGCCTCAGAAGTGTCTTGCTTTAGAAGTGGGAGTAAAATAGAGACAAGGATTTCCCAATCTTGATACTAATAACATTTAAATGTATGTATGGATATATGTATATCTATTACATTAAGATACAATTGACATACCAACACCATTTATTTGGAGTATGCAATTCAATGGTTTTTAGTATATTAACAAGGTTGTGCAAGCATCATCATTATGTAATTTCGGATACATGCATTACTCACCCAAAAAACTCTATAACCATTCGAAGTCACTCTCCACTTCCCCCCCAACCGAAACTGCTCTTAGAAACAACAGATTGGCTTTCTCTCTCTCACAGATTTGCCTATTCTGGATATTTCATATAAGTGTAATCATACAGTTATGTGTGTGGTCTTTTGTGGTGGCTTCTTTAACTTACATAATATTTTTTCTTTTTTTTTTTTTAAAGATTTTATTTATTTGACAGAGAGAGACACAGAGAGAGAGGGAACACAAGCAGGGGGAGTGGGAGAGGGAGAAGCAGGCTTCCCACTGAGCAGGGAGCCTGATGCGGGGCTCGATCCCAGCACCCTGGGATCTGACCTGAGCCAAAGGCAGATGCTTAACGACCGAGCTACCCAGATACCCCTGAACGTACATAATATTTTCAAGGTTCATCCATGTTGTAGCATGGACCAGTATTTCATGTTTTATGGTGGAATTATATTCCATTTTAAGCATATTCCATATTTAATATATCTATTCACCAATGGATGAACATTTGGATTGCTTCCACTTTTTGGCTACTATGAATGATACTGTTATGAATAGTCACATACAAATTTTTCTGTGGACATATGTTTTCATGTGTTGAGTAACACATCCAGGAGTGGGCCAGTTGCATTATACCGTAAGTCCAAGTTAAACACTATGAGGAACTACCACAGTGTTTTCCAAGGTGGTTATAACCATGTTACCTTCCTACTGGCAATGTAGGACAGTTCTAATTGGCCCACATTCACACCAACTGTCTATTTTTTTAAATTATTATTATAGCTATTCTAGCGGATATGAAGTAATAGCTCATTGTGGCTTTAATTGTAGCTCAATTTATCTGATGCCTAATGATGCTAAGCATTTTTTCATGTGCTTATTGGTCGTTTGTACATGTTCTTTGAAGAAATACCTATTCAGAGTCTTTATCCATTTTTTAATTGGGTTATCTGTCTTTTTTTAATTATCTGTCTTAATATATGAAGAACTATAAGAGTTCTTCACATATTCTGGACATAGGTCTCTATACAAAGTTTTTCTCCTATTCAGTGGGTTGTCTTTTCATTCTCTTGATGGTATGCTTTGAAGAGCAAGTTTTTTATTGCTAAGTCCAATATTTTCTATTCTTTCTTTTGCCACTTATGCTTTTGGCATCACAGCTAAGAAACTATTGCCTAATCCAATTTCATGAAAATTTTTACACCTATGTTTTCTTCTAAGGGCTTAATAGTTTCAGCTCTTACATATAGGTCTCCGGTCCACTTTGAGTTATTTTTTATTATGACATGAGGTAAGCTAATACTTTCAAAACTCACTCTTTTGCATAGATAACCAGTTACCCTTGAGGTCAGGGAAAGAACCACAAGAAAACACTAGGTCAAACAATAACCAGGGTTCACACAGGGCCTTTTATTGGGGAAACAAAAAACAAAAAACTATTCTTTCCACCACTGAATGCTTTAACACCCTTGTTGGAAATCAATTGAATTGACAATACGTGTATAGTTTATTTCTGGACTTTCAATTGTATTTCACTGAACTATATGTCTGTCCTTATGCCAGAACCACACTATCTTGGCTACTGTTGTCTTGCAGCAAGTTTTCAAACAGGAATGTGAGTCTTCTGATTTTGTTACTCTTTTTCAAAATTGTTAGAGCTATTCTTTGGCCCTTGAATTTTCATAAAATTTTAGGATCAGTTTGTCAGTTTTTCCCAAAAAACTAGCTGGGATTTTGGTACAATTATACTGAATCTATAGGATCAATTTGGGGAATACTGCCATCTTAGTAAGATCGAGTCTGCTGATCCACAAACCTAGGATGCCTTTCCACTTATTTAGGTCTTCTTTTAATTTATTTCAACAGTGTTCTATAGTTTTCAGAATACAGGTTTTATATTTGTATTTTCTTTTGTTAAATGCATTAAGTATTTTATTCCTTTTGATGGTATTGTAAATGAAATTATTTCCTTTCATTTTTGGATTCATCATTGCAAGGTTATAGATACACAGTTGATTTTCATTTTGGTATATTGATATCATATCTTGCAACCTCATGAACTCATTTTATATGCTTTAATCATTTTTTCCTGGATTCTTTAGGATTTTCTTTTTTTTTAAAGATTATTTATTTATTTATTTCACAGAGGGAGAGAGATCACAAGGAGGCAGAGAGGCAGGCAGAGAGAGAGAGGGGGAAGCAGGCTCCCCACTGAGCAGGGAGCCCGATGCGGGCCTCGATCCCAGGACCCTGAGATCATGACCTGAGCCGAAAGCAGAAGCATTAACCCACTGAGCCACCCAGGCGCCCTCTTTAGGATTTTCTATACATAATTTCATGTTAACTGCAATAGCAGAGTTTTACTTCTTCCTTTACAATTTGGATGCCTCTTACTTCATTTTCTTGCCTAATTACCCCAACTACACTTTCTAGGACAATATGCAACAGAAGTAGGAAAACACTGCTTCTTCTTATTCCTGTTCTTCAAGGGGAAGCATTCATTCTTTCCCCCATTAAGTATGATGTTAGGATCTGAGGTTTTCACTGATGGCCATCATCAGAATAAGGACATTCCTTTCTAGCTCTAGTTTGTTGAATGTTTTTATCATGAAAGGGAGCTTTCACTGTCGAGATTCTCCTGTAGTTTTTAATATCTTATTATACCGATATAGTATATTACATTAAATGACTTAAAATTTGTTAAACCAAACCTATGGTCCTAGAATCAATCTCATAATCATGATGTATAATCCTTTATATTGCTGGATTCCATTTGCTTATTTTTTTTGAGGATTTTTAGCTCCATATTCATGTTAGTCTGTAGTTTCTTCTTTTGTGGTATCTTTATGTGATTTGGGACTACTGAATTTAGGGCTAAATAATTATTTTTTGTAAAGGAATACTCTGTGAATTTTAGGATATTCAGCTGCATCTCTACCCATCAGAGGCCATTAAAATAATTATAAAATTCACTTTCACTAGTAAAAGTAAACACTCTACATTATCTTTCTGTTATAGTAAGTTTTCTAAAAGCTCTTACAGTTCACTTTGGGTGGATTTTAGCATTCTTTTCTAAATTTCCAAAACCTATGTGAAGTTCTGACCATACAAATCTTAATAAAAGTCCTCTGAAATGACAAAAGCACTCATTTCCAACACTAACAAAAACACCAATTCCTTTAAAACTTCATAAATTTGGGAATCAGGCTAATTCTGTCATGATGACTAATATCCTTCACATTCTGTTTATTCTATTATACTATTTTTCTCTGAAACAAACCTACTTAAACTCTCAAGACAAACTTGGAACCTCAAAATCTGACCTAACTAAAAAAACCTCACTTAACCCATTCTTAAGAGTACCTAAAATATGTATTTTCTTTAATAACCTAAAATTCTATCATTAAGGCACAAATACCTTTAACTAAATGCATACCAAGATTTTTAAATGAAGGGATGCCTGGGTGGCTCAGTGGGTTAAAGCCTCTCTGCCTTCGGTTCAAGTCATCATCTCAAGGTCCTGGGATTGAGCCCCACATCGGGCTCCCTGCTCACCGGGGAGCCGGCTTCCTCCTCTCTCTGCCTGCCTCTCAGCCTACTTGTGATCTCTCTCTCTCTCTGTCAAGTAAATAAATAAAATCTTAAAAAAAAAAAAAGATTTTTAAATGAAATATACAACAGTTTTTGTGAAAGCATTTGCCGTACGAGGCAACTAAATTTTTCCCCATTAACACAGCTCTTGAAGTAAATCTAACCACACCTCATGCTGCTGAACTTTTAAGGTAATATAACTGAATTCTAAACATACAAGAACATTCTTATTTTCCAAAGTAATCACTTTGAGCAGCAACATTCTTTTTCCAAAATATAACTGTGGAATTACTCTTCTGGAATTATCTTCAAAGTCGAATCCCATCTCATCCATACAACATCATCACTCACATTTCACGTTTAAGGAAAAAAAACAATACCTGTTTGATCACCACCTTTATTCATTAATCTTAGTTCCCAAGGACATTTTGGCAATTTCCAATCAAGTCTATGCTCACAGGATAAAGAATTCTTTTCTTCTTTCCTTTTCTTCCATAAATCCTGTATTTACTGACTCCCTACTTGGTGCTGGGTAAATACGGGGTGATAGAAATTTATACCACATGAGCACCTTTTACTATGGATCTCCATCTTTGTCTTTGGCTCTATGGCAATGAGAACAGGGGATCACCCAACCAGCAGATTAGACACATACTAAGTTATCAGTAAATTCAGTTCTCTGATCACTGTCCACCACCCCACTAAATACAAAATGAGAAGAGTAAATGCTTCATGTAATTTATCAAGTCAGGTAATTTAAAAATAAACTAGTTTAATTTAAGTACAAATAAACATATATTACTATTCAGTATTACTTTTACTTCGAATATAAGGATATAATAATGTTTTCAGACCCAAATTCCTCTACTAAATACACCAGAGCCTGATTTTTTTACAAAGTTTTTCTTTCTTTCTATTTATTTATTTATTTATTTATTTATTTATTTATTTAT
>LNAC01000170.1:2844440-2907616 GCA_002007465.1 Ailurus styani | reverse complement strand
GGAGCCCGATGCGGGCCTCGATCCCAGGACCCTGAGATCATGACCTGAGTCGAAGGCAGAGGCTTTAACCCACTGAGCCACCCAGGCACCCTACAAAGTTTTTCTATTCCAAAATTAATACTTCATTCCTTGGTGATATAGGAAGAGAAACAAGTCTTTTTTTTTTTTTTTAAGATTTTATTTTTATTTATTCATGAGAGACAGAGAGAGAGAGGCAGAAGGAGAAGCAGACTTCCCACTGAGCAGGGAACCCGATGCAGGACTCAATCTCAGGACCCAGTGCTTTGAAACTAGAACTCATCCACAAAAAAAAGTTTGGAAGGAATTCAAACACTTGGAAGCTAAAGACCATCCTGCTCAACAATGTTTGGATCAACCAGGAAATCAAAGAAGAACTTAAACAATTCATGGAAACCAATGAAAATGAAGACACATTGGTCCAAAACCTATGGGGTACGGCAAAGGCGGTCCTAAGGGGGAAATATATGTAAAAAAAGGTGGGGGTGAGGAATACATAAACATCCAAGCTTCACTCAAAAAAAAAGATCCCGGGATTCGGGAAAGATCCCAAATACACCAAATCTCTTTACACCTTAAGGAACTAGGAAATCAACAACAAATTAAGCCAACCCCATGCACAAGAAGGGAAATAATTAAGATTAGAGCAGAGATCAATGAGTTAGAAACTAGAGATACAGTAGAACACATCGACGGAACTAGAAGCTGGCTCTTTGCAGGAATTAATAAGATCGATAAACCACTGGCCAAACTAATCCAAAAGAAAAGAGAGAGGACTCAAATTAATACAATTTTGAATGAAAGGGGGAGAGATCATGACTAACATCAAGGAAATAGAAACAATCATCAGAAACTATTATCAACAGCTATATGCCAATAAGTTAAGCAACCTAGAAGAAATGGATACATTCCTGGAAACCTAAAAACAACCAAGACTGAAACAGGAAGAAATTGACAACCTGAATAGACCAATATCTAGTAACGAGATTGAAGCGGTGATCAAAAACCTCCCAAAAAACAAGAGTCCAGGACCTGATGGATTCCCTGGGGAATTCTACCAAATAGTCAAAGAAGAAATAATACCTATTTCTCCTGAAGCTGTTTCAAAAAACAGAAAGAGAGGGGCACCTGGGTGGCTCAGTGGGTTAAAGCCTCTGCCTTCAGCTCAGGTCATGATCTCAGGGTCCTGGGATCGAGCCCCACATTGGGCTGTCTGCTCAGCAGGAAGCCTGCTTCCCCCTCTCTCTCTGCATGCCTATGCCTACCTGTAATCTCTCTCAAATAAATGAATAAAATCTCAAAAAAAAAAACCAACCCAAAAAAACAGAAAGAGAAAACTCCCAGGCTCTTTCTATGAAGCCAGCATTACCTTGATCCCCAAACCAGGCAAAGACCCCATCAAAAAGGAGAATTTCAGACCAATATCCCTGATGAATATGGATGCCAAGATTCTCAACAAGATCCTAGCTAATAGGATCCAACAGTACATTAAAAGATTATACACCATGACCAGGTAGGATTTATCCCTGGGATGCAAAGGTTGGTTAACATTTGCTAATCAAATCAATAAGAGAACAAATCAATAAGAGAAGAGAGAAGAACCACATGGTCCTCTCAATTGATGCAGAAAAAGCATTTGACAAAATACAGCATCCGTTCCTGATTAAAACTCTTCAGAGTATAGGGAAAGAGGGAACATTCCTCAACTTCATAAAATCTATCTATGAAAAACCCACAGTGAATATCATTCTCAATGGGGAAAAACTGACAGCCTTCCCATTGAGATCAGGAACATGACAAGGATACCCACTCTCATCACTGTTGTTCAACATAGTACCAGAAGTCCTATCAGACAACAACAAGAAATAAAAGGTAATCAAATTGGCAAAGAAGTCAAACTCTCTCTCTTCGCAGATGACATGATACTTTATATGGAAAACCGAAAAGACTCCACCCTCAAACTACTAGAACTCATACAGCAATTCAGTAATGTGGCAGCATACAAAATCAATCCACAGAAAGCAGTTGCTTTCTTATACACTAGCAATGAAAATATAGAAAGGGAAATTAGAGATTCGATTCCATCTACTGTAGCACCAAGAACCATAATACACCGTGGAACAGACCTAACCAAAGAGGTAATGGATCTGTACTCGAGGAACTACAGAACACTCATGAAAGAAACTGAAGATACAAAAAGATGGAAAAGCATTCCATGCTCATGGATTGAAAGAATACACATTGTTAAAATGTCTATACTGCCCAGAGTAATCTATACTTTCAACGCCATCCCGATTAAAATTCCACTGGCATTTTTCAAAGTGCTGGAACAAACAATCCTAAAATTTGGATGGAACCAGAAAAGACCCCGAATCGCTAAGGAAATGCTGAAAAAGAAAAACAAAGCTGGGGGCATCACGTTGCCTGATTTCAAGCTTTACTACAAAGCTGTGATCACCAAGACAGCATAGTACTGGCACAAAAACAGACACATAGACCAATGGAACAGAGTGGAGAGTTCACATATGGACCCTCAACTCTATGGTCAAATAATCTTTGACAAAGCAGGAAAAAAAAAATCCAGTGGAGAAAAGACAGACTCTTCAATAAATGGTGCTGGGAAAATGGGACAGCTATGTATAGAAGAATGAAACTCGACCATTCTCTCACACAATACACAAAGATAAACTCGAAATGGATGAAAGACCTCAACGTGAGGCAGGAATCTATCAAAATCCTAGAGAAGAACATAGGCAGTAACCTCTTCGACATCGGCCACAGCAACTTCTTTCAAGACACGTCTTCAAAAGCAAAGGAAACAAAAGTGAAAATGAACTTTTGAGACTTCATCAAGATAAAAAGCTTCTGCACAGCAAAGGAAACAATCAACAAAACAAAGAGGCAACCCACGGAATGGGAGAAGATATTCGCAAATGACACTACAGACAAAGGGCTGATATCCAAGATCTATAAAGAACTTCTCAAGCTCAATGCCCAAAAAACAGATAATCATGTCAAAAAATGGGCAGAAGACGTGAACAGACATGTCTCCAAAAACATACAAATGGCCAACAGACACATGAAAAAATGTTCATCATCACTAGCCATCAGGGAAACTCAAATCAAAACCACACTGAGATACCACCTTACACCAGTTAGAATGGCCAAAATCAACAGGACAGGAAACAACAAGTGTTGGAGAGGATGTGGAGAAAGGGGAACCCTCTTACACTGTTGGTGGGAATGCAAGTTGGTGCAGCTACTTTGGAAAACAGTGTGGAGTTTCCTCAAAAAATTAAAAATAGAGCTACCCTATGACCCTGCAATTGCACTACTATTTACCCCAAAGATACAGATGTAGTGAAAAGAAGGGCCATATGTACCTCAGTGTTCATAGCAGCAATGTCCACAATCACCAGACTATAGAAAGAGCCGAGATGCCCTTCAACAGATGAATGGATAAAGAAGATGGGGTCCATATATACAATGGAATATTACAAAGCCATCACAAAGGATGTATACCCATCTTTTGTATCAACATGGATGGGACTGGAGGAGATTATGCTGAGTGAAATAAGTCAAGCAGAGAAAGTCAACTATCATATGGTTTCACTTACTTGTAGAACATAAGGAATAAAATGGAGGACTCTAGGAGAAGGACATGATGGAAAGGAAAAGCGTATTGGGGTAAATCATAAGGGGAGGCGAACCATGAGAGACTGAGGACTCTGAGAAACAAACTGAGGTTTATGGAGGGGAGGGGGGCGGGGGGATGGGTGAGCCTGGTGGTGGGTATTAAGGAGGGCATGTATTGCATGGAGCACTGGGTGTGGTGCATAAACAATGAATCTTGGATCACTGAAAAAATAAAAAAATAAAAAATAAAGAAAAATATTTTATTTTTATTTATTCATGAGAGAGAGAGAGGCAGAGAGAGAAGCAGGCTTCCCACTGAGCAAGGAGCCCAATGCAGGACTCAATCCCAGGACCCTGCAATCATGACCTGAGCCAAAGGCAGATGTTTAATTCATCTGAGCCACCCAGGCACCCAAGAAACAAGTCTTAATGGGCTAGCTATTAGTCACTAATTCCACCTCACTCAGAGGGGCTCCCTATCATGAAGAAGTCAAACAGCAGGTAGTTTGCCCTCCTTTCTTATGGGGAGCCAACACAATCAATCATATGGATCAATCTCTGTAATAAGTCTCCCATTATTGGAGCTTGAAGTGCAACCTGATGAAACATAATACCAGGCTGATACTCTTTTTAATAAAACATTTTGGTCATACTAAAACATATATAGATTAATATAGTACCCAGGTTAAAAAATAAAACATCAATTACAATTCCCCTGTGCCATTTCCCCCACCAACCTTCATTGGTTCTCCTACTTTTCCAGTGGAAGAAATCACTCTTCTGATTTTGTTGTTCGTTTCCATGTAAGTCTTTATATCTTCCCTATATAGGCATGCATTCTTAAGCAATATTCCTAAGCACTACTTAAATAGGGACTTTTTCACACGTTTCTAACTTTATATAACGGCATTTACCGTGTGTCCTTTAGTTATTTGATTTCTGGCTCAATATAATGCTAATATAATTTTTAAAATATTGATACATGTAACTCCAGTCCATTTATTTTCATTGCTGTTTAACATTATACTGCATGAACATAACACAGTAAGTCTACTGTCCTGTTGGTGGACATTTAGACTGATTTTAAACAGGACAAAACTGCTTCTAGAGAACTGATATTTTGTTCTATCCTAAATACTATGCACACCAAAAAAAGACATTACAAAAAGAGTCCCTCCCAAGGGAGCTGCCCTTTTTTTTTTTTTAAAGATTTTATTTATTTATTTGACACAGAGAGAGAGAGAACAAGTAGGCAGAGAGAGAGAGAGGAGGAAGCAGGCTCCCTGCCGAGCAGGGAGCCCGATGCGGGCCTCGATCCCAGGATCCTGAGATCATGACCTGAGCTGAAGGCAGAGGCTTCAACCCACTGAGCCACCCAGGCGCCCAGGACCTGCCTTTCTTACACCGTCCCCAACAACTCCAAACCAGTGCTACCTCTTTGTACCCCAATTCATATTAGACCATTTTAGTGAGATAGCTCCTATCTGTCCACCCCCCTCTGCAGAACAGGAAGAAGCTTACTTATCAAGGATCAAAATGATAAAGGTTAATTCTTCACAGAGCCAAAGCCAAGAGACTGGTGAAGGTGAAATACAGAAAGGAAAGAAAATTCTCCCACTACCTTTTATTATTCCACTGTTTGTTTGTTTTTTAAGATTTTATTTATTTATTTATTTGACAGAGAGAGAGAGAGAGAGAGAGAGAGAGAGAGACCACAAGCAGGCTGAGAGGCAGGCAGAGAGAGAGGAGGAAGCAGGCTCCCCGGTGAGCAGGGAGCCTAATGCGGGGCTCGATCCCAGGACCCTGAGATCATAACCTGGGCCGAAGGCGGAGGCTTTAGCCCACTGAGCCACCCAGGTGCCCAATTTCACTGGTTTTTAAACTAACATCTTCCTAGAATGGCAACTGTGGGTTTTAAATCTCTGAACTCCACAAAGTTAATCACTCTTTTAAAAAGCTATGTTAGTAGATAATCCTCTTCATCTCCAACTTTATGGTCTATGAAATAAGAACTGAAACCGGGAATAAGAAAGGCAGTGAAGTTTTATGAATGCTTTTTAATATCACTTCCTAACTCTGCTTACTACTACTTGTCAATTAACTGTGCTTTAGTAATCTGTATATTAAATATCCATATGAATACAAATTGACAGAATTCTTAAGGATTCTATAAGTATTTTTACATTGATATTTTTCACCAATGGTCCACACAGTTCATTCTTGCCCCCAAATAGAATATTCTATAGGGGCACCTGGGTGGCTCAGTCACGTTAAGTGGCTGACTCTTGATTTCAGATCAGGACACAATCTCAGGGTCCTGGCATCGACCCCCATGTCGTGCTCAGTGGAAGTCTGCTTGAGGATTTGCTATTCTCTCTCTCCTTCTCCCTCTGCCCCTTCCCACTGCTGTGCTCTCTCTCTCTAAAATAATCTTAAAAAAAAAAAAAAGGATATTCTATCAATAGTAGGTGAACTTGTCTGCGTATAGTACTAACCAAATTCACTTTAAGAAATGCTTTTATAGACTGAATTATGGAAAGAATGAATTACACTCTAAGGCTGGACATATTATATTCAGTCATATGGTTTAATGTTGACACACACTAGAAAACAGATGACTTTTTGTCAGCCAATAATCAAAGAAAAAGGCAGTAATGTCAAATTGCTCAGATGTTCTTATTTCTAAATGAATGCATGTGAACTTCAAACCAAAAGAAAAACAAGAATTTTTTTAAAGGGAATGTTTTTAATATAACTCTACCCCCCCCCCTTTTTTTTATTTTTGAGAAATCACTTACTTGGGCTTGGAAAGCACCTTTTCCAAGTTAAATTCTTTGAGGTATCTTATTATGGCAGCCAAAGAGCAAATCACAGGCTTTTCCAAGTTAATGATGCCATAAAAACTTTGAGAAGCTAAAAAACAGAATATATAGTTCCATTAAAGTTATTGCTCACCACTATTAAAAACGAACTTTAAGTTAAGTGAAATTTAGTTTATGGTTATTGAAATAATAATTTAGACAATACCTCCTAAAATTGCCTTTTGGAAAAATGTAGAAGATTACAAGTACCTAGGTCATAGAAAAATGGTCATTTTCTGATGGTAAAATAAACCTTTTTTGGAGAGCAAGAGAGTAACTTTTTCAAAATATAAAATACCTATCCTCTTTGATCCAGAGATACTCTAAAATGCATGTCAAAGATGCATATACAAGGAACGGAGCAGAAAAGTCTCCTGTAATAGTAAAATCCACAGACAACCTAACTGAACATCAGGAGCATAAGAGTTCAATAAATTTTGGTAAGTCCAGATTATTATGCTTCTACTAACAACAATGACTTACATCTATCTGTACAGACACAGAAAACTATCCATAATATACTGCTGCGTGAGGGTGAAAAAAAGTTGTACAATCATTCTTATCTCTCAGCAGGAATATTGCTTACCATCTGCTCTCCCAGATTCATTTCTGTGCCCTACAGGATATTCTCAACAGGGCAGCCATACGAATCCTTTTCAAAATGTACATCAGACCATTAGACTATTTTGCTTATCAAAATCCTCCAACATCCCCAACTCACTGAGAAAAGTAGCTCCAGTCCTGACAGGGGTCTTTATGGCCCTACAACCTGCCTTCCACCTCCCCTGTATCTCTGGGCTCACCTCCTCAGATTCTCTGCCTTACTTTGTTCTAGCATCCAGGCTCCTTTTATTCCTTAAACCTACCAGGCATGACATAGATACAGTGTACTTACTGGTGTATCTGCCTAAAGCACTGTTCCTTCAGCTGTGTGTATGGCTTTACCCCTACACTCCTTCAGTCTTTGTTCAAATCTTCGCTCAAGTGCCATTTTCACAATGAGGCCTTACTTCACCACCCTATTCAAAGGTTCTCCCACTTCCTTGCCTTATTTTCTTCATAATACTTACCACTTTCCAACACACTAACTTATTTTTTTTTAAAGATTTTGTTTACTTATTTGTCAGAGAGAGAGAGCACAAGCAGGCAGAGTGGCAGGCGGAGGCAGAGGGAGAAGCAGGCTCCCTGCTGAACAAGGAGCCCGATGTGGGACTTGATCCCAGGACCCTGAGATCATGACCTGAGCTGAAGGTAGCTGCTTAACCAACTGAGCCACCCAGGTGTCCCACACGCTAACTTTTTTTATTGTATATATCTTCCCCTTAGAATGTGAAGTCCAGAAGGGCAGGAATTTATGTCTTTTTTAGTCCTTATTGTATGCGTGATGCCTCGCATAATAGGCATCCAATAAAAATTAGTTGAAACAATAAATCGAAGTTATATGAAATATACAAAATTATATATATACTTATTCATATGGATTTGCACCTATAAAAATTCTTAAAGATTGGGGAGAGGGACTTTTTTTTCCTTTATGCACAACTATGTTTGGACCTTTTTTTGCAATAGTCATTTATTACTTTCAGAAATAAAAAAAAATTACAGGGCGCCTGGGTGGCTCAGTGGGTTAAAGCCTCTGCTTTCGGCTCAGGTCATGATCTCAGCGTCCTGGGATCGAGGCCCGCATCGGGCTCTCTGCTCAGCAGGAAGCCTGCTTCCTCCTCCCCCTGTCTCTCTGCCTGCCTCTCTGCCTACTTGTGATCTCTCTCTCTGTGTCAAATAAATAAATAAAATCTTTAAAAAAAAATAAAAAAAATAAAATAAAATAAAAAAAATTACAGAATATCCTCTACACATCAGTAATACCAAGTACATTAATTTCTATTGTGGCTTTTTATAAAACCAAGGTGTGAAAAAAGAGTTAACAAAACTCCTCCCCCTTTTGAGAATTTCACCTTTAACTTTCTAGCTCCATTTCCCAGGAAACCTGATAAAAATAAAGTGCCAATGTGTTATCAGGTAACATTGCATATGGTGAGAATGACCTGACACCAGTAAATCGCATCTGGACTAAGAAGAATTATATAAACACCTGATTCTAGAAATGTTGGCCTTCTCTGCGTATAGGGACTCTGAAGTTGGCATGGCATGAGGCTTCTACGCCTGGGTAGACCCTGAAGAGTATTTCTGTCTTTGCAGCTGAACTGTCACTTGGCNGGGGGTTGGGGGAAGGGGTTTGCACAATGACTTAAGCTCTCAATGGCTCTATGGGGCTACAAACCCTGTGGAGCACTACTCCCACTAAGAGGAACAAGTGCCCCCACTAGCAAGCTGGTTTCCTATCCCATACACTTCTAAGTGAATGTGATGCCAAAAGTGGCTTATGGTAGTCTTGTCCTTACTTGAGCATAAGACAACAATCCCTTGATGACATCGCAGACTGTCAGAATGGGTTACCCTCTCTGACACTCAATTCAGTTTGACACCATGAGATTAAAATGGATGGGAAGAGAAATGCTAACAAGACATTGGTGTCTGTGGGGGAGCCAAGGGAGACTGATCTATCTACAGTCTAATGGTGAAAGCCTTGCAGCATGTGGTAAGATATAAAAATGAACCTTAACAGAATAAGCTGGACTAGCAGGAAGGAGGGGTACAGACCAACTCAAGCACTGACACCTGGCTGAGGACATGTAGATTTGACAAATAATGGTTCCTTAACATATTAACACCCTGTCATTAATGTTCTGGTATTTAAATTGTGGCAAGCCATCTAACAAAATACTAGCCTTTATCAGGAGATTTATCCAAATACTCCAAAAAATTCCAAGGAAAATAATGGGCCATTTTTTTAAGAGCAGCAAAAAGGAAGGTTGGCCAGTAACTCCTTACACTCCAATGAATATGTCAAAAACATCAAGTTACTAAATGGTCATAACTACGAAGGAAGAAGCTGCAGGGGTGTTTTGATGCAAGAAGAGTGAACTCTTGCTTCCACTTCTGCCAGTTATTTCCTGGTAACTGCCTAGTTTTCATTAAATTGAAAGTCAAACTTGTACCTTTATCCAAATCTCAACTCAGTTAAATTTGTGGACATTAAGGCTAAGACATAAAAAATATTTACCTTGGACGTCAAGTGCATCTTTTGCATAAAACTCTGTAACTGCCTGGAAAGCATGGCTGTATTCAAAATACATGTTATCCATCCTTTCTACTCGAATTCTATCATCCCGCACACTGAAAGAAAAAAATGAAAATTTCAAAGATAATTATTCATAATCTTGAACTATCTATATTTAGGCCTCGGCCTGACCAAAAAGAGGAAGTCATTCTTTATTTTCTCCCAAGCTGAAAAAAAAAAAAAAAGAGAGAGAGAAAGATCTAGAGTTTCCCTGTCAAAAACCCCATTTCCTAAAATATAATTACAACTTTTACCACTGGTACTTTATATCACTGGGATTATCAAGAACTCACTGGAATTATGGTCAATTACTCTGATAAATACAAAACGGAGAAAACTGGAAAAGCATCATTTTAATGTAACTGCATCATTTGTTTAAATACTCTACCAATAAAATACATCTTTCTCTGAAATGGCATCTTTTTGCTAAGTCCACTTCTACCACAGTCCCCATTCAAACGTAGTAAATTTCCCCTAGGTCAATTCTCATTCTCGATTTAAAGCAGTTCTATAGTCTCTTTAAAATTGAGTGTGTGTGTGTGTGTGTGTGTGTGTGTGTGTGTGTGTGTAAGAGAGAGAGAGAGATTACATAAGCACATAAACAAACCATATCATCCATGCTGGGTAGTACGTTTTTTCTCTAATTTTCTGTTTCACTTGGCTCCCTATTCCTCCTGGCCCCTCTCCTTCCCTATCACCTCACTCCCAACCCATGATAACAGCCCAGAATGAATCCTTTATTTTCATGTTCATATGTTGGTACACAAGCACATACCACATACATACTTGTTTTATAGAAATGGGATGACTTGGGCGCCTGGGTGGCTCAGTGGGTTAAAGCCTCTGCCTTCGGCTCAGGTCATGATCCCAGGGTCCTGGGATCGAGGCCCACATCGGGCTCTCTGCTCGGCAGAGAGCCTGCTTCCTCCTCTCTCCTCTCTCTCTGCCTGCCTCTCTGCCTACTTGTAATCCCTCTCTCTGTGTCAAATAAATAAATAAAATCTTTAAAAAAGAAAAAAAAGAAATGGGATGACTTCATATAAACTTTTCTGTATCTTATCTTCTTCATAGGCAGTAAATTTTGGAAATTACTCCACATAAAGTGATCTACCTACAACTAACTGTTTTTAACGGCTGAAAAATATTTCAGAGTATGTAAAAGCAATAACTTATTCAACCATTTATTATTGGATATTCACTTGCTGTTAACATCTGTCACGTTACTTTAGAACACTTTTATCTAAAAAAATAGTAAAACATTACATTAAATAAATAATAAAACACTGCACACATCCTGCCTCAGTCACATTCATCTCTCTACCACCTGAAAAAGTAAATACTATCTCTAATTTGGTCTCTATTATTACCACATATGTTTTTATACTTTGCAATAAACTTTAGCACCTTTATACAACATGTTGTTTTATTCCCTGTTTTAAATTTTACGTAAGTGGTTCTTTTTTAAAGACTTTATTTATTTATTTGACAGAGAGATAGAGATAACAAGTAGGCAGGAGACAGGCAGAGAGAGGAGGAAGCAGGCTCCCTGCTGAGCAGGGAGACTAATGCGGGCCTCGATCCCAGGACCCTGAGATCATGACCTGAGCCGAAGGCAGAGGCTTTAACCCACTGAGCCACCCAGGCGCCCACGTAAGTGGTTCTTTACTACACCTATCCTCTTATATCTTGCTTTTGCACTCAGTATTATAAGACTTATACATCAAGACAGACAAACCTCTCTTAATTTTCAAGTACTACTAAGTATTCCATTCCTTCTGATATTTTCTGGTGAAATTTTAAGATTTGCTCTTCAAATTAAATTTATCTGAATTTATTTTGGGGGATGGTATGAAGTTAGAAATACAGTTTGATTTTCCATATGATTATCAATTAAAGATCAAAGCATCATTTATAGACCATTCCATGTTTTCCTACCACCTCATAATGCTGCCTCCAACGCATATCATATTTCTATATATGTGTGAGACTATTACTGGTTTCTCTATCCTGTTCCACTGATCTTTTCGTGTATCTCTCTGCATCTGGACTACAGTATCTTAATGTCCATTGTTTGGTATCAGTATCTGTGGCAGGCCCTACACCATGCTTTTCAAGACTGTCTTAACTACTCATGGGCCTTTGTCTTTCTTTATAAATTCATCTTGTCAAATTAATAAAAACCTAGTATTATCAGGATTTTGACTGGATAAACAATGAATTAGTTTATAGAAAAATATCTTAATAAATCAAGATATCCTATTGTTAAAGATAGTACAATTTTTCTATGTCTTTTATATGTAAGAATAATATTCTTTAATTTTCTCCATGTTGTATATTCTTTGGTTGTGCTTACTCTGAGATACATTACAGATTAAAACTACTGTGGAGGGAAATGTATTTTACTAGAGGTTTATCATGGTGTAAAGAATCCATCGATTTTTATATATAGCAAATGTACTGAATACTCTAATTTCTTGCGTTGTATTGTCTATGTATGCATTAATATCACCTGGGGGGGAAAAAGATATTTTTATCTCTCTCTTCCAATCTATTCTTCTTTTCTTTTTGCTATCTCATTACACTACTGGCTAAGAATTCGGGACGTATTAAACAGAAGTAATTCTAATAGGCATCCTTTGTCTTCTTACTGACAATAATAGGGAGGCTTCTAAAATTTCACTCTTAGGTATGCAGCTTGCTATAGGTTTTGGAATAAATGACTTTTGGAATAAATGACCTTGGCCTAAGGTTTGGTAAGTTTCCCAGTTTGGGAGGAGAAAAATCTTTAGTCATACATGATTATTAAATCTTAACCTAATGTTCTTTCTACATGTGTTAAAATAATCACAAGGCTTACATCTCACTTAATTTCTTAATGTATTATTCATATTTTCTGATGCTGAATAATTCCTATCATGATGTACTGTGTTGCTTAAATAAAGTTATAAGCCTGATTTCGTAGTGTTTTGTTTTGTTTTGTTTCCCCAGAAAATCTGTGCCAGCATACCTAGCTCAAAAGGCTTTTTCTGTTCTGCTATAAGACTAGGCAAGCATAAGCTAATTCAGGAAGAAATCTAAGAGGGAGGATTTTCTCCCATCTGTAGTGCTGAAGAAGGATTTTTTTCACCTTAATCCACCAGAGACAGAGTATCAGACTATTACAAATCTCTTATCAATTTTTATCTTCCTGTAGACTCCCTTAATACCTGGATTTTTAGAAGCCTGTAGCAAAATTATTATTTAGCAACTTAAAAAGCAGTGAATGGCCTTACATGAGCTCCACAGTGATTTTGTACAAATTCCTAGAGTGAACGTAAGAGGCAGCTGGTTACTCAATTACTATTCTAATTAACATTTTGTTTGATAAGCAGATAAGGATTTAGAAACCCATTAAATTTGATAAAAATGGACTTGCCAGTTATCCTTGAGGCTTTCACGGAAGCATTACAAGAGTGTTAAACTCATTCTGCAATCTGTATATTGAACATCTTCATGCAAACATTTTTTCCACAAGCTGGTTGGAGATATAAAATCTGTGTTTTGCCAGATTTCTTAATTGAAGAAAGTTATGGTAAATTAAATCGCTATCTTTTTTTTAATCGCTATCTTTGAAACAAATGTCTACTTGAAACTCTGTGTACATAATGAGTAATATCCAACCAGAATTTTGTCGAACTAGATTTTAGCAAAACTTCTACATTAAGCACAGAACTGTCAACCTTGATTTCCTCGAACTAGTCGTGGAAGACCTGCATCAGAATCACCAGCAACACAGAGTAAAGCATAGATCCCACACCCTAAATGTGTTAAATCTGAATTCACAGGAAGTTAGGGGAGAAGGGGTATTTTCATTTTCAACAAGGTTTTCAGAATGACTCATGAGCAAACTGCAGACTGAAAACAGTAGTCTATAGGAATGATATGACAGTCACTGCAGGACAAGAGGACAAAGAAGAAATGGAAAACTCCAACAATAGTCTAAGTTTCAGCTGCGCTGTTAGAAGTGGACAGTAAATACCTTTCCACCAAAAAAGTTAAGGGAGTCAACTATGGTTGTGTAACTAACCTGAATCTAAAAAGTTATACTGGGGCACCTGAGTGGCTCAGTCAGTTAAGCGTCTGCCATCGGCTCAGGTCATGACCCCAGGGTCCTGGGATCAAGCCTCTCATCGGGCTCCCTGCTCAGCGGAGAGCCGGCTTCTCCCTCTCCCACTCCCCCTGCTTGTGTTCCCTCTCTCGCTGTCTCTCTCTGACAAATAAAAATCTTTAAATAAAAAAATAAAAATAAATAAAAAATTATAAAAAACACCTTCCCTTTCCCACCCTCTACAGAGGCTGTTTGTGGCCTGGGCTGAAGCCTCCTGAATGGAAAGGAGGCCGAACGGAGGCTGTGCCCCTCCCTGGGCTCAGGGTGATGACTCCCCTTCTGTGCTGGATCAAAGACTATGGTCAAAATAGGAGTCTCAGTCATTACAAGGGGAATGTGAAGCTGGACTGTTTTAAATTAAGACTTCTAATTTTTAAAAAAATCCTTTTCATATGTAACATGCCTTTCTGTTGCCAAATATATTGTTTTGAAAAATTAAATGGTAAGAAAACTCTCAAGAAATATGGAACCCACACTAAAATAAAAGAACTTCAGACCCAATAATATCTTTGAATGTCAACTTGAACATAAAACTGATCTCTGGTGTTGAGTAACAGACCACCTACAAAGATCTTGATCTAACGTTCAATTGTGACCAAACAAATGTCAGCTTACCAATTTTATGATCTGTGCTAACTTTAGAAACTATAATTTTTATAGACAAAAAGAGCCTTGTAAAAGGCTGACAATCTGCTACAGGAAAACTCACAAAGCCTCTTCTGACAGCGTTCTTACTGATAATAAAAATACTGACTGAATTCCAAACTTCCTGGCTGAGTGATTAATTCTTTCCTCTGAGGATAGAATCCAATAGAGATCCAGAATGAATAAAACGGGCCATGTAATAGAGTTACAAAGTCTCTATATTAGAATTAGTATGAGATTCATTAATTTTATCACCACGTATAGTAAGGAACTATAGGAAGACTAAGAGGATTATGTGAAAGTAAAATTACAAAGACAACCATTATCTGACAAATATCAGAATAACCAGCCACAAAAGCAGCGAGGAAAAAGGCCACATAAAGATTCCTCACAAGATATAAAAACAGAGAATAAAACGACATGAACTAATATCAAATATATCTGCCCAAACAACAAATGTAAATGGGGTAAACTTACTTATTAAAAGAGAGCTGACCTCAGATTGGATTACAAAAGGGAAAAAAAACCTCTGTGTTACAAACAGGAGTAAAACTTACAAGAAAGTAATTCAGATAAGTTAAAAATAAAAGGATAGCTGAAAAAAAAACCGACTAGATGGATATACTAGTCAAATGTAAACAAAAAAGAAAGCATTGAACAAGATTTTATTATCAGGCAGCAGTACAAAACTCAGGAAAAAAAGTATTAAATAAGACAAAATGAGGAATTTCATACTAATAAAAAGGATGAGATGAAAGGAAGTCTTTTCACTCCACAACCTTAAAACACTTTACATTTGTGAACCAATAAAATATACCTCTTCAAAAAATAAAACTGTTTATTAGAAAAGAGCAAGAGAAAGAGAAGGAAAGAATGGATTAGAGAATTTATGCAGGATCTCCCAGGAGACATTCATCCATTTCTCCGGACTTGAACCTGGGAGTCTGGGAGTCCAGGGACCGGAGTGGCTGGAGCCATCCTGCCACCTTGTGGAACATGAGCGGAAAGTGAACACAAGGAGAGACAAAGGACCAGAGCTCCTAAGTCCAGCCATGCCTGCTTCCAGCCTACCTTCAAGCTTTTCGCTTACATGAGATTCACTTACATGAACTTAAAAAATTCAGTAAGAACTCACTAAAAAATGAGAGATTTTCGAAATGAAAGAAGGAACCTTTTGCTGCCCAGAGACGGAAACAGACACAACGACACAGACAGCTTCTAAGAAAGTTGGTAACCTCTACCCAAGTGCACACAGCCAACAGTGAACCAAGGCAAGGAAGACCCAAAGTTTGACTTTAGCTGGTAAGTCTACTTTAGATAAGGCAGGCAGAGTACAATTCAGAGATTCTGGAGACCATGAGGACCCTCCTTCCAGTCCTTCCCACCAAAGAGGTGATGAAATCTTAGCCAAGGTGCCACTGGGGACTAAACACTAAAAGCAGATTTAGGGTCCCTGCAGGATTAGAGACAGCGGAGGTAAAGAAACACGCCAAGCCCAGCCACAGAGGACAGGCCTGTTGGGGAGTGAGAGGGAGGACTGAGAACATCCTCACTCGCTGTGCAGGCTCCTCGAGTTCTCAGAACAGAGGCCCATGGCCCAGGAACTCATCAAGGCCAGTATGCAGAGCGGCTGAGCCCTTCAAAAGAAGAAAAGCATGAAGAGGTTTTACCTTAATGTAAGAAGTGTGTACTGGAGAAAATCATGTCTTTCTAAAACTTTCTGTAGCTTTTTCTCAACTTTTGCTCTTATTTGTCCTTCCTTTACAGTGATTGCTACTTTTTTTTTCTTTAAGATAAAGTTGTATCAAAAAGTCTCCAATCTGTCTCGGCCAACCTGACAGAAGAGTACTTGTCCCTGCAACGAGGTGAGGAAAATGAAGAGAACTGGGAAATCAAAGGGAAAGGGAAAATGTGAAGGGGCAAGGAGGGTGGTGGATGGAGGCAGAAAAAGCCTAAAGGCCTCAAGAAGCCATTCATTTCTGCCCAGAGTCATGACCTCGCAGCTCTTCTTCTCTAACCCTGGAAATCTTCTCTAAGGATGAATTCTCTTGAACAACATTTTAAAATCTCCATCCTTTCTTAAACACAATCACGGGTCTTTTTACCACCCATCTCCACATACCATCACCCAGCCGTTTGTGCACAGAAGTGGGCCAGGACTCACCTCTTCTAAGACGCTTTCCCAGAAGAACCACCACATGCTAGGAAGGCCTGTGCTTTCTACCAGACACATGGGACTGTGGTTAGTAAAGTAATAGCTTTAGAAATAAAGCTACTTTGTTTTAAGCACACATGCTTTTTGTTAGAAACTTTACTGCCAGAGATAGAAATACAAACTGCAATATGCATTATGAAGGAATGAAAATTTCATGAAATATTAACCAAAAGAATATGTCAACTATTCTATAAAACATGACTCCTTTTTAAGTCCAGAAACAGGGGTGAAGGAAAGGAATGGCTGCTTCCTTGTGTGTTTTTCCAAAGTGGCCATATAACTCAGTGGTTGAAAGATGTGCTTCAGAGTCAGGAAGTCTGGACCAAAGCCCAGTTCTGCTACTTACCAGTAGTAGAACCCTAGACTTAACGTCTCTCTGCCTCAGCTTCCTCATCTATAAAATCTGTATTAAAAGAACAGCAGCTCCCTCCCAGGGTGTTTGTGAAGATTAAATCAGTCAGTAAATATAAAGCCCTAAAATAGTGTCTAGGGGGCACCTGGGTGGCTCAGTCAGTTAAGTATCTGTCTTCAGCTCAGGTCATAATCCCAGGGTCCTGGGATGGAGCCTGAATTGGGCTCCCTGCTTGGCGGGAAGCCTGCTTCTCCCTCTCCCACGCCCCCTGCTTGTGTTCCCTCTCTCGCTGTGTCTCTCTCTGTCAAATAAATAAACAAAATTAAAAAAAAAAAAAAGAATAGTGTCTAAAACACTATTAGCTGCTACCATTATTACTACTATTACTGCTACTTAAGAATGAGAAAAAGTAGTAGTGATGTACTCAAAGGAAAAGGGATAAAAGGGAGAGAGCTTCGGAATAGATGTAATTGGGCAGGACAGGCACAAAGTAAAAAACATGTCAGCAAGAAGGAATATTCTCAGTAGCTACCGAGAGCACCTTTTTCACTCCAAGGGAACAGAGGTGAAGGGAAGAAAAGCTCATGTGTGATTTCAGAAACCACTGCAACTCCCCCCGTACCATCTCACCCATTTCTGATGCTTGAAAGGGTTTAAATAGACGCAAAGCAGTACCAATTGTGCAATATTACTGATGTGCTTTCCTGGATGTTCCACAAAAGCTTTAGCTTAATTTTTCTCACACGCACACAAACACGTGTGCACACACACAGTCATCTATTTTATATTCATCTCTAATTGGGTCTATTAGGGAGAAGTTGGCACGGTGGGTTTCTAGAGCTCCAACCCCACCCACTCTATGTTTCTAAAATGTAAGTAACTTTAGAGACCAAAAACCAAAACACCATACATTTTAAAATGACATCCTAGAAAGTGTCTAAAACATCTTCTATAAGAACATAAAAATCTAGGTCACTTTTCAAAGTTAAATTCAAAATAAAGCCTTTGACAGCAACATAATTCAATGTGGATAGAACTGTCTTTTCAACTACTGACATGAAAACAACTGGTAACTACATGGAAGAAAAGGAATTCTAATCTCTGTACTCATACTGTGCCCCCAAATTAAATCAAAATACTTAACAGAACCAAAAGTAAAAGTTAAAACTATAAAACATCTAGCAGAACACGTAAGAGAAAAATCATGACCTTAAAAAAGGCAAAGATTTCTTAGGTCACAAAAAGCACTAACCATAATAGAAGAAATTGACAATTGTGACTTCCATCCAAAACAACAACAACAACAACAACAACAAAAAACAACAAAAAACAAAACCGAAAAACCCAAAAACCTTCTGGGATACCTGCACCTCAATGTTTATAGCAACAATGTCCACAACAGCCAAACAATGGAAAGAGCCTAGATGTCCATCAACACGTGAATGGATAAAGAAGATGTGGTGTATATATGTGTGTATACACACGCGCACACACACACACACACACACACACACAATGGAATACTACTCAGCCATCAAAAAATTGAAATCTTGCCATTTGCGACGACGTGGTTGGAACTAGAGGGTATTATGCTAAGTGAAATAAGTCAATCACAGAAAGACAATTATATGCTCTCACTCATATGTGGAATTTAAGAAACAAAACAGATGATCATAGGGAAAGAGGAAAAAATAAAACAAGACAAAATCAGAGAGGGAGACAAACCATAAGAGACTCTTAATCTCAGGAAACAGCTGAGGGTTGCTGGAGGGGAGGGGGCTCGGAGGATGGCATACCTGGGTGATGGACATTGGGGAGGGTATGTGTTGTAATGAGCACTGGGTGTTATATAACACTGATGAATCACTGACCTCTACCTCTGAAACCAATAATACATTATACGTTAATTAACTGAATTTAAATAAAAAGAAATTTTTTTTAAAACCTTCTGTTTTTCTAAGGTCATCAAGAGAAGTAAAAGGCAGGCCACTGACTGGGAGAAAATATTCATACTACATATACCTAACAAAGGATTTTTATTCAGAATGCAGAAAGTATTCTAATTCTTATAGCTCAATCAGAAAAGCAACCCAATTTCTTCAAATGGGCAAAAGAAAAAGATATATCAGTAGCCAGTAAGTACATGAAAACATTGGTCATCCCCCCCCCCAAAAAAATTAAACCAAAGTGAGTTACCACTTCACATGAACTATAATGGCTAAAATTTAAAAGACTGGCAATACCAAGGGTTGGCAAAGACAGAACAACTACAACTCTGGTGGGAGTATATAAATGGGGAACTACATTGAAAAATTAGTTTGGTTGTCTCTTACAGAGTCAAGTACATATTTACTCATAGAATCTGACAATTCCACTACCTTAGGTATTTACCCAAAATAAAAACATATGTTCATAAAAAAAACAAGTACAAAAATGTTTTTAGCAGCTTTGCTGAAAATAGCCAAAACCCCAAACGTTCAGCAAGTGAATGGATGAATACATTTTGGTATACTCATACAAAGCAGTATTACTGAACAATTAAAAAAAAACACTGATACACACCAACATGGGTGAATTTCAGATGCATTATGGTAAAAAGTTGGACATAAAAGTACATGATTTCATTGACATTAAATTCTGAAACAGTCTAATCAGATCAGCATTCGCTTAGACTCAGAGGAGGTGGGGAGCAGACGACTGCAAAGAGGCACAGGGAACTTTCTGGGAAGATGGAAATGCTCTACATCTTAATTGGGGGGGGTGTTTATATTGATGCATATATTTGTCAAAATTGATTTGACTCATACACTTAAAACATGTAAATTATATTGCATGTAAATTATATTTGATTAAAGTTGATTAAAAATAAAGCTTTTATAATTTATAAATGGATATATAATTTATAACTGAAACTTTTCTGTTAAAAAAACTGAACAATTATACTAACAAATTCCTGTGCAAATGTGTGTGTGTGTGTTTTTAAAGATTGATTTATTTGAGAGAGAGAGAGCATGTAAGCCTGGGGAGGGGCAGAGGAAGAGAATCTCAAGCAGATTCCATGTGAGCATGGAACCTGAGGTGGGGCTCCATCTCACGACCACGAGGATCATGACTGAGCTGAAATCAAGAATTGGACTTACTGAGCCACCCAGGCACCCTTCAAATACATATTTCAAATACACTTCTGGAATAAGATTCCAGTACTTATTTAGCAAAAAGCAATGGTGCAGAGAAGTACTACATTTTGAAAGAAAAATATTTAACTTCAAAAGGTACATCCAAATTTACATGCTTTCAGTTGATCATAGTTTAAACATTATCCACTATTCTATATACAATCATCCTAAACACTAGATTTTTTAAAAATAATTTATACCTTCTGTGCTTCAAAAAATATTTTTTCAATCATAAATATCACAAAATCATTATACATTATATTTGCCTTTGGGAAAAAGCAAACAAACAAACAAACAAAAACAACAACAAAAAACCTCTACTTTCCTCAGAACTCTATAGTCTTACATAATCCTGAAGATGACTATCAGCATTAAAACATTCTCAGATCAGTGGAAATTCATCTCATTTCTTCATGCATGATTAAAAGCATTTTCTCAGCAACAGACAAAAATCAAGACTATTTCACTCAGATCATATGCCTTTTGAGTTCACTAACAAGCTCAAGACTGCCTCAGACAACCTAAAATAACTAATCTTCCTAAACTAATGTTTTTCTCTATAAATACTAACTCTGATATTATACCCAGAAAGAGCTGCTTCAAAAAAAAAAAATCAACAAACTATCTGAAATTCATAATACAATGAATAAAAAATATACATAAATAACACACCAGTTAACTGATGTTTCCTTTTTCATTCAAGTCAACAAATCTTCACTGTGTAAATACTACAGGAACAAAGAGAGAAACAGAAAAAAAGAAGTTCCCTGACCAGTGTCAGGGGTTGAATTGTGTCCTCTTAAAATCCAAGTGTGGAAGTCCTAACCGCCAGCACCTTAGAATGTGACCTTATTTGGAAATAAGGTCCTTACACTTAAAGTGAGGTCCGTAGGGTGGGCCTTAGTTCATTCAGTAGGACTAGTGTCCTTATGAAAAAGGGACATCTGGATATAGAGACACACAGAGGAGGAAAGACAATATAAAGAGACAGAGGAAGAAGTTAACTGTCTATAAGCCAAGGAAAGAATCCTGGAAGATCCTTTCCTCACAGCCCTTGGAAGGAACCACTCCTGTTGACACCCTGATTTAGGACTTCTGGCCTCCAGAACCCTGAAACAATACATTTCTCTTTTTTTAAGCCACCCAGTTTGTGATACTTTGTTACGGCAGCCCTAGCAAACTAATTTACTCTAGTAAAAGGAAGAACTTCTATTTAGAGAGGCTTATAAACAAATCACAGGAATACTAAACAGATTGAGAGAAATGCTGTGGTGGGATCTGCCAATTTCAAGAGTGTAAGTATTCCCACCATGGCTCATTTTAAGCTATCAGTGCTTTAACAACCTGACAGAAAATTCCCGGAAATACAACAATTCATCCTCAAAAAGTCCTGCATCGGGCTCCTTGCTCGGCGGGGAGCCTGCTTCTCCCTCTGCCTCTGCCTGCCACTCTGCCTGCTTGTGCTCTCTCTGACAAATAAATAAATAAAAATCTTTAAAATAAAAAAATAAGAGTATTTACTGAATACTATGTTCTAAGGACAGTTTTAAGCTAAGTACATGTATTAACTAACTGAATCCTCCCTACAACTTTATAAGATACTTGTATTCTTATACACCTGTTTCTGAATAAGGAAACTGAGCCACAAAAATATTAAGATCCACAGCTAAAAAGTGAGGAAGCGAGGATTCAAATGCAGGGTGTCTGGTGCCAGACCACTGCTCTGGGCCATCTGTCACTGTACATGATATGCTGAGAACATGCCAGTAGTCTCTGTAGCTGAGGCCCAGAGTCAGGGACAAAAGACCAGGTGAGAGAAAGTACACCATTCTTCTGGCCTCAGATATAGGTTACCTTATACAAGCGATGGGTTTGCAAATCAAACTCTTGTAAAATGGATCAATTTAATTTTCGTTCATGACTTGTTATTTAAATGCATCAAATCAAATTAGAATTTGAAAATAACTAAAAGTCTGCAAGTGAAAATCTCTCTGTAAAACAAAATCACCATCTCCCTATCTGTCTTGTGTCTAATTCCTGATTTTTACATATAAGGATTGCTTAGCAGGCAAAAAGCACCTGTTAGTCACTCAGAACAATCAGTATGGCCTAGAGCCTCTGAGGATAAAAGCAGGAAAATCATACAGATTCCCTCAGCCAGAAAGAGAATTCCAGGGGGGCCTGGGTGGCTCAGTCCATTAAGCACTTGCATTCAGCTTGGATCATGGTCCCAGGGTCCTGGGATCGAGTCCTGTGTCGGGCTCGACGTTATGGGATAACGACAGGAGCGAATAAAACACATATCCCTGAAGTAAAATCTTCGCATTGTTAGTACAGAAGGAAAGATAAAATGGAAGGAAATATGCAAGCAGGAAGCAAGACAGAAGCTTCTCTCCTTCTAAGAGCATACGTCTCAATGCACGCAGGGCCGAGGAACTAACCTAAGGAAGCCCTTTCCTCACAGAATGTAAGCTCTGTCTCTCGGTAGCAGTAAGTAGGTGGGAAGGAGGCAGAAAATGACAATCAACCTGCAGGCCAAGCTGTTCTCACTGTTCTCTGAAATAGGATTTTATTACATATGGGTGAGCAATCTCTCATCTTACTCAATTTAATCACCCACAGATAAACTTTGTGACATCCGGGGGCTGATAGTTAAGAGTTACATAAAAAACTGTATACTTAACTATAAGGTAATTCATACATAAATGATAGCCTGACTTAGCAACTAGAAACTGCTCAGATTTAAAAAGGGCAGTTATCATTTTATCCAGTTACTTCCAAACTCCCAAGATTTCAGTCAGAACCACGACTAGTATTTATATTCCTATTTGCAAGAAAGTTATGTCTACTTAAACAGTATTAAATACCTGTCATTTTCTAGTTACTCTGAAAAATGGGGAAGAAACTCAGCATCCAAGAAAGAGAGACAGTAGTCTGACTTAATTCCTGTAAAGAGCTACCCAGGAACAAAAGGTTAAGAAGTATATTTTATATCCTTATCCAGAACCCACACATAATGATAGTGTATTACTCTTCTTTGCTACTGTAACAAACTACTAAAACTTCGTGGCTTAAAACAACAGATGTTTACTTAGGTGAGAATTCTGACACTGGTCTCACTGGGCAGGACTATTTCCTTTCTGGATGTTCCAGGTGAGAATCAGGTTCCTTGTCTTTTCCAGTTTCTAGAGGCAGGCTATGTTCCTTGGCTCATGGCATCTTTCTCTGTCTCAAAGCCAGGGCTATGATTCAAATACCCACATGACACATCACTCTGACCCCCTCTACTTCCCTCTTCTACATTTAAAGGACTCCTGTGATTAATCGGGACCATCTGGATAATTCAGGGCAATCTCTCCATCCTAAAGTTATTTGAGTAGCATCCTTAATTCCCCCTTACCATGTAACGTGACATATTCACAGGTTCCAGAAATTGGGACATGGATATCTTTGGAGGGCCATCATTCTGCTTTCCACAGGTAGAGAGATACTTACATACATATATACATGTACATATACATGTTACTTGACCACCAATGCCGGTTTCCATGTTTATAAAAACTTATAGTTTATACAATATATAGTTACTATATATAATGGTAGTAACTACTTCAAAGGGCTATTGTGAAGATTACATGAGTTAATAAGAGTAATGATCAGAGAATACATCTGATACATAGTAAGAGCTTCATTCACTAATTTTTTTTTTAATTCTTATTTCATCTTTGTTGACACTTTTCTCTCCCTGCAGACTGCTGTTCCCAGCGCTGTCTGGTTAAGTGCTACCTATCATTCTAGGCCCTTTCTTACATAAAGTTTCCCTACACTCTATACAACTGCATTGTCTGATAGAGTAACTACTCATCACACGTGGCTGCCTACCGAGCCCCTGAAATGTAGCTAGTGAAGACTGAGATGTGCTGCTAAGTGTAAAACACATACTAGATTTTGCAAATTTAGTGTGTAAAAAGGAATGTAAAGAATTAGTGTATAAAAAAGAATGCAAAAAACTTACACGTTAAAACGATGTCTGGGATATGTTGAATTACATAAATGTACTATCAAAATTAAATTCACTTGTCTTATTTTTTAATGTGGCTACCAGAAAATTTAAAATTACATACGTCTATTCAATGGTATTGTAGTAACAGTTATTACCTGGTGACAGACAGTAGCTACAGTTGGAGTGAGGATAGCATAATGTATAAACTTGTGGAATCACTATGTTGTACACCTGAAACTAACATAACATCGTGTTTTCAACTACATTTCCATAAAAAAATAAATAACAAGTGACTCACATTTGTGGATCACATCATGTATCTACTACGTAGCACTATTCCATTCTCTCCTCACGTACTCGTAGTATTCAGTTTGCTTTCCTATCACATGCTGTATTGATCCTCTTTGTACTAGAGCCATCTGTGTTTGTGCTGTCTCCCCAAAAAGACTGGTAGCCCTTACCAGGCAAAGGGAATGGATCTTCTAATCTCAACGAGATTCATGATAATTATACAATAAATGTTTGTGAAGCTGAATGAAAATGGAAACATTCAGTTAATGTCTTATTTGTATACATTATTTTACTTGAAAAAGAATGACCAAAAGTCAGTATGTCACTTTTTGAAGCAACTTTTTTTTGGGTTAAAGACGGTATGAGGATGTAGAGCAAATGGAAAAAGTTTCATTAAACAATACTTAGCTTGTTACACATACAATGTGTTCGTCTATATTCCCCCCTACACTATCCTCATTCATTCTTTTTTTTTTTTAATATTTTATTTATTTATTTCACAGAGGGAGAGAGATCACAAGGAGGCAGAGAGGCAGGCAGAGAGAGAGGGGGAAGCAGGCTCCCTGCTGAGCAGAGAGCCCGATGCGGGCCTCGATCCTAGGACCCTGAGATCATGACCTGAGCCGAAGGCAGAGGCTTTAACCCACTGAGCCACCCAGGCGCCCCTCATTCATTCTTTAAAGTGGTAATTGCAACCCATAAAATTGTTTTCATGATTCATTAATGACTTGTGACCACAGTTTAAAATGCGCTGCCATGATGGGTCAGGTGGAGGCCTTCCTAGCTATACACAAAGCACCCTAAAGACACTCTCCTGACCTCAATGGCCCCACCAGGTAAGGACTAATCCTATGGGTGGCCATGGTCCAACATGGCCTTCGGGGAAGGAATGCAGATCCACTCATGAATTTCCCTCTCTACCAGCCTTCTATTAGGGTTAGGGGCAACCTAACATAACTACATGGTATGTTCTGGGTTCATGTCCGCTCCCACGAGATGCAGAGCCCAGCTCAACCTGACCAAGAAGAGTTGGTCCGAGCTGAAGGTACAAAAAGAAAGAGTTCAAGATACCACTGAGGGTAAGAGTCCCAAGAACTTGTCAGAATTTTCTAAATTGTTGGGGTATACAGGAGCTCCCAAGAAAACCAGGAGAAACATCATCAACCTCAGTATTATGTATATTAAGTCAAATTATATATTAAATCAAATACCTAAAAGAACACAGAAGGAGGGGTGAGGGAGAGAGGGAGGGAGAGAGGAAAGAAAAATGGTAGAGGGAAAAAACATAGCAGGACTTCACAGACTTTCACTGGTTCGGAGATCAAAACTTGGGTAGTGGTTAAAAAGAACCCACAAAAAAAAGAGGATGAGAGAGAAAAGAAATTCCTGGCCTGAAAACAAGAGATAAGAGAATAATCTCAGGGTAATCAAGAAAAGTAATGGCAATTAGTAAGAAATCTCTCTTTAGTGGGGCAGTTTGACAGGAAGGAGTCACTGAAAAGACGAATGGATAAGTCTAAGTCCACGAAGGCTTAGACATACACAAGCCCAGAGAAGCTGTGAACCAAGCTAGCCTCAAGTTTTCTTGTTTTTTCTTTTTTTTATAATTTAAAACAGATTGTGAAAGGAAACTTTGTTACAAGGGAAGAAAGTAAAAGGAATCTCTTTCTGAACTATGAAGAGGGAAAGGGAAGAAATACTTGAAGACATCTTATGGACAGATGGCTACCTGTATTGAGAGTTCAATTATGGAAATATTTGTGTTTTAGGTTGCCATTAGGTTATATCTTAATGATAGTAGAAGCATCAAATAGGACTGGGGATCTAGTGGGCTTTGCCACTTAGTACCTCAGCAATCTCATAACTTCAGAATAAAATGCTTTAATTAGGACACTTTATGAATTAAATCTTCAACCTCAAATGAATAAGTATACTTACAAAAATCACATAGAAGTAGTAAAACAATTATGCCTATCTCACATAATGCTTTCAAACTTTCTGTTGAAGCAGTCTGGACCCAGCTTGAGGGTTCTCTGTATTAATCAGTTAAGTCATTCCTCCAGACTCCTCAAATGCTGTTTCTTCCTACTCAACTACTACCAGCAAGCCTATTACATGTACCCCCCATTTATACTTTTCAAGCAAAGACATTTCCATGGAGTTACACTCAATGAAAATGCACAAAGGCTTAGAATTTAGATAAACTCCACAGCAAACACTTTTGTATGGTAACACTGACCTATTTACCATGTCTTAAAATCTGGATTTTCACATATAAGAACATACCTATTTCATATATATTAAGCACACCCACTGAAAGTGTTGCCTACATATACTAAAAACTATCAGTTGGGGATGTAATGTACAGCATGGTGAATATAGCTAATGATACTGCATTATACACTGAAAGTTATTAAGAGAGTAGATCTTAAAAGCCCTCATCATAAAAAAAAATTGTATACGCATGGTGATGGATGTTAACTAGCCTTATTGTGGTGGTCATTTCACAATATAAATAAATATTAAATCATTGTATTGTACATCTGAAATTAATACAATGTTTTATGTCAATTATACCCCAGGAAAAATAAAATTAACAAAATAATATAAATCTTAAATACAAAAACAATTATTTCTTATTAAGATCACAAGGAAAAAATCTTATTAAAATTTCTTTTGTATTTGGTTTTTATTTCTTTTTAAGATTTATTTATTTATTTGATGGAGAGAGAGAGCACAAACGGGCAGAGGGAGAGGGAGAAGTAGGCTCACCACTGAGCAGAGAGCCTGACGAGGGCTCAATCCCAGGACCCCGGGATCAGGACCTGAGCTGAAGGCAGACACTTAATGACTGAGCCACCCAGGCGCCCCTGTATCTGGTTTTTAAAAAGAAAAACAGGAAATACTGAAAATACAATGGCATTTCTACCAGGAAAGAAATTAATATTTTTTTAAAAATCAATATAAAACAGATTTTTATTATTAAGAAAAATTCCTCTTTAAATGCTTTCCTAAAGATATTTTCTTCTAGTGTATGAGATTTTTTTCTGCTACTTCATCTACTACCACCTGCAATTTCTTAATTCTGAATTTTCTAAATAGTAAAATGAAATTATTATATAATAAATAATGAAATACCATGACAAAGGAGTCAACTTTATCTCCTACTCTAGAATTAAGGAATGAGGAAGATGAAAAAGAATGGAAAGAAAGAAGAAAAAAGATTTCCTATGAGTACAACACAGAAAAAGTTTCAAGTGCCAGAAATGAGGTTGGGACCTTGTTATCATCAATATCAATCTTTAAAATATTATATAATTTCTTCTCCAGGATAACTTAGCCAGGAAGATTCCATTAGTATTTACTGTAAGGGAATGTCCATGGAAATGTCAAGAAGCTTAAATAAACTAAACTGATATTCTATTTTTAATTTTAAAGACTAAAAGCAATAGGAAAACATGATAGGGAATTAATAATATAGTCTTTTCAAAAGAAGTAAATGAGGTGGCTACATCCATACCACTTAAATATACATTTATCATCACATACATGTATGAATTCCCAGCTACTACAACAATCCCTCCATATTTATAAAACCTAACTCATTTTTCCCAAGAAAAACACATAGGAAATACCCATTTTTCTCTTTACTGCAAAAGTCACTTATTTAATCATTCTTTGATCATTTATTAAGTACCTACTATATGCAAGCCACTAAGATAGGTACTGGGGACACAAAAGATCATTATGATACAGTTTCTGCCACCAGCCATTCATTCTCAATCTTTTTTACAGGAAATTCTTTATCTAACCCATCCATGATATTACTTTCTTTCTTGGTTCTTTATCATTTTACACAACTTTTCTCTCCAAACCCCACATCTGTCCGGTCTCAGGCTGCATCACCTGAGTCCACCCTGGCAGACCAAACTCATTTCTTTTTTTTTTTTTAAAGATTTTATTTATTTATTTGACACAGAGAGAGAGATNTTTATTTTTATTTTTTTTTAAAGATTTTATTTATTTATTTGACACAGAGAGAGAGATTACAAGTAGGCAGAGAGGCAGGCAGAGAGACAGGGAGAGGAGGAAGCAGGCTCCCCGCTGAGCAGAGAGAGCCCGATGTGGGCCTTGATCCCAGGACCCTGGGATCATGACCTGAGCCGAAGGCAGTGGCTTTAACCCACTGAGCCACCCAGGCGCCCCCACACTCATTTCTGTTCCCTAAGAAAACCACACTGTTCTACACCTCCACCTGCCTGGCTGTCATTTTTCGAGTCTCAGTTGTGGCCCATTCTTCTCGGAAGCCTCGCCTAACTCCTACTGCAAAGCTTGATGTCTTCATGCTACCACTCTATTGGATCTTAACAATCATTGCTTTCATTATAATTATTTATTTCCATGACGATCACCCTTCTAGACTTTACGAATTGGGAGGTAAGGATCTTATTCATTTTCAGATCTTCAATATCTAATAATGAACTTGGCACACAGCAAGCACCCAATAGATGTTTTTAAGAATGACTGAATGTATAATAATGCATAACTCAGAGGATGTATCGATAAATTGAGAATCTACTGGAAATATCTATCAATATAGATATTAATAATACAGATAAGAAAATAATAATCAATTAGAATTTACTGCTAGCTAAATTAGTAACAAGAACTTGAAGGCAGAATAAAATATCTTAATTAAAAAGGTAAGCTATTGGAATGCCTGGGTGGCTCAGCCTGTCGGACCCTTGATTTTGGCTCAGGTCATGATCTTGAGGTACTGGGACTGGGCCCTGTGCTGTGCTCTACACTCAGCAGGAGAGTCTGCTTCTCTCCCTCTCCCTCCGCCCCTCACCCCCCCACACACTTGCACCTGCATTCTATAATAAATAAAGCTTTGAAAAAATAAAAAGGGTAAGCGATCATGAAAAATGGAGAGTAATCCATCTTCAGAGAGTTTAAGTGACCTTTCTAGGCCTTAAATTCATCATCTGTACTTCCCTAAAACTCTGGTTTGAATCTTTTTTTCATTCAAGCAATAGTCCCATTTATATTACATTTAGCTCAAACATACATAATCTAAATGACAAGAAACATACAAATGTGACATATACTGCCCTTATAACATGCTCCAGCACATTTCCCTAACTTAAGTCATATCCCTTCTACCTTCAAAAATATTACATCTATAAGCATCACCACTACAACCCAAGAGCTTCTGTTATTATCAACCCACATTTTTAATTTAAATCTCAACTTAAGAATTTGTCTACACCATAAAAGTTTATAAAATCACAGGTTTGATTCACTAATTACACATTCTTAATACACCTCTTTCCATTATTTAGTTCTTATTATCTTGAAATAAAGTTTTGAAATTTTCTTCATTAAGGTCTTCTTGTTTTTCTTTTGGTGAATATAGTCCTAAATAATATTGCTTTTGTTGCTATTCCAAGTGGTATCTTCTTTTAAAAATTTTACTATTTGTTGCTGCTGTATTAAGATACTATTCATTTGTGTATATTGATTATATTTAACAATCTTGATGAATCTTTATTACTTCTAATAATTTGTCACTTCTGCATTTTCTATGTAGGCAATATTGGTCTGCAAGTCAAGTCAGCTTTAGAATCTTCAATCCACAGTCTTTATTTATTTTTTTTTTTAAGATTTTATTTATTTATTTGACACACAGAGAGAGATTACAAGTAGGCAGAGAGGCAGGCAGAGAGACAGGGAGAAGAGGAAGCAGGCTCCCTGCTGAGCAGAGAGCCCGATGCGGGCCTTGATCCCAGGACGCTGAGATCACGACCTGAGCCGAAAGCGGAGGCTTTAACCCACTGAGCCACCCAGACGCCCTCAATCCACAGTCTTTAAATGTTAGTTACCTTTCATTTGTGTTATTTAAAAATATACTTCTGATATATTTGATCAGTTTTAGGTAGTAAGAATGTGCATATAAGATAATCTAAGATAACATTTAATTAATATATCATATTAGTAGTTTAATTCCCTTCTTGGAGAATTATAAACTTGATAAGGTTTGGAACAAGGATCAGAAGGCATACATATAGACAGAGATTATGCATAGACAGATAAAACTGAAAAAAAGCATTTCACAAAACACTTAAGCTTTACTACATGTGAAGCATTCTGGTAAATTCTAATTTATTATTTTCACTGTTAGTTGCAATCTACCAAACTGATTTCATGACCTTTGGTTTGAAAATGCTAGATCAACTGGATTACCACCTTTTAAAACTGAATGCTGCCACAAGCTTCAGTGCCTGTATTTCTGTTTATGCTTAACATCACACGAGCAATAAGTAGCACTTCGGGTATTAAAGGTTTAATGAGAAAAAAAGAAAAAAGAGGCAGTCTCGCAATGAAAGTGGTGGACAAATCACTTAAGTTACACGGTGGTTCAAAGAGAAAAACAGTGGGAAACAGCTGAGTCTTTACACAGCACATCACAGTACAGAACTATTGAACTGCCAAGAACTTGGTCCTCAGAGGGGGACACATCCTACTCAAATTGGGAGGAGTTTATGTTCAGTCAAAAACATCATCCTTCGTACCAAAATATTGTTCACTTATAGTTTATGAGCTTAATACATTTGATTTTAATCTCAAATTTTATTTTGACTTTTTTACTATAAAAAAGGTATAAAGCTAAAGGATGAAAATGTGTTTATAAATATTAAAGTCACATTGTAATAAAAATAGTTTAAATCAAATTAGGTGAAGAGGTTAGCAATAACATTTTCCCTTAAAACAGATATTTTTGGGGGTGCCTGGTTGGCTCAGTCGGTTAAGCATTCAACTCTTGATTTCAGCTCAGGTAGTGTGATCTCAGGGTTATGAGACTGAGCGTGGCCCGGGCTCTGTGCTGGGGGTGAAGCCTGCTGGGGATTCTCTCCCTCCCTCTGCCCCTCCCCCACCTCCTCCTCCAAATAAATAAATAAATAAATAAATAAATAAATAAATAAATAAAATGAATTAAAAGGAAGAAAAAAGAATCTTAAAAAATAGTGATAAAACACATTTTGGGGACATCTGGGTGACTCAGTTGGTACAGCGTTGGACTCTTGATATTGGGGTCGTGACTTCAAGCCCCATGCTCGGTGTAAAGACTACTAAAAAAAATAAACTTTAAAAAATAAATTCAATAGGGGTGCCCGGGTGGCTCAGTTGGTTAAGCAACTGCCTTCGGCTCAGGTCATGATCCTGGAGTCCCAGGATCGAGTCGGCACTGGGCTCCCTGCTCAGTGGGAAGTCTGCCTCTCCTTCTGATCCTCCCCCTTCTCATGCTCTCTCTTTCTCTCAAATAAATAAATAAAATCTACACAAATAAATAATAAATAAAATAAAATAGGTATTTTTACTTTTATAAAAAAAAAGTACTCCTCTGCAATTTAACAAATTTAAAAGAAGAAAATTCTAACAGAAAATAATAAATAAAAGGAGTCAGAAGGCCAAAGTGGAGAAACATCAAAATGAAGCACAAATTCTTTCTGCTAGCGCCTAGCATCCTCCATAAAACAGCTGCAGTCTTCCCCCTAAACACACTGCCATACAGCAAACATTCACTAAGCAGTTCTTAAGGGTTAGATTTTTGTCCCAGGACACACTTTGGCCATATACAGTGAACACTCCAGTTAACTCAATGTTCACAGTCCCTTACCCCATTCTGTGTTCACACTTCCTTAAATGCCTTCACCCTACCCAGCCTCACCATCCCACTAAATATAGGGACTGTGTGGTTCGTACCTGCATGCCACCCAGTGTTTGATACATGCCGCATTTACTTGGATCCCAGTACCTCCAAATAAAAATCACATGGAAACGATGTCATTAAAGCCCAAGAAATTAAGCTTACTAAACTCTCAGAGAACAAACTGGAAAACTGCAATCACTAAATCCATACCATCAAGTACTGGCCACCTAACATTTCTTATGTGTGGAGCACTTCCTCTTAACCAAGTTAATCAGTAATACCTGTCTACTTTTTTCCTCTCCTCCCTCAAAAAAGATTTGATGCTTTTTAATTAATGCTAAATTCAACTAATGACATCAGAAAAAAGTTGGACCTTAGGCATAACACAGATATCGTGTTAAGTAACAATTCCTCTGATAATTATGTATGTGTACATTCTCAGCAATAATTTCATTTGATACTGACACTACAAAACATTTTCCAATAAAAATTTGAAAATCAAAGTACAAGAACACCAGGTGGGAATCAATCTCTAACACAAATTAATTTAATAAAAGAAAAACACAAAGTGAAAACACTGCAAATGTATATAAGTGATATTCAGATGGTATCAATCTCCATTATAAACAATCACATCAGATAATGATTTTGGTTAAACTTCTGAAGATTTAAAGCCCTCTGTAGACACAAAGACATAATAATGCATTTCTCTCTCTCTCTTTTTTAAGATTTTATTTATTTATTTATTTGTCAGAAAGAAAGAGAAAGAGCAAGCGAGCACAAGCAAGCAGAGGGAGAAGGAGGCTCCCCGCTGAGCAGGGAGCCCAATGTGGGGCTCGATCACAGGACACTGGGACCATGATCTGAGCCAAAGGCAGACACTTAGCCAACTGAGCCGCCCAGGCATCCCTGTGTTTCTCTTTCTAACACTGGAAGTATCCACAGCAAGGGTCATTTTTATCCCTCAACACCAAGATTTGAATGTTTTCTCCATATCTGCAACATAAACATCTATCTTTCAGTAAAAGCTAATACAGTCAAGCCTTTTTATTTCATAAACCAAATTGCTTCAATCACTGTAGTACTGAAAAAATTCTTCTATAAAAAGAATAAATGAGAAATGATATCAACCAGTTAGGATTAATTTATAACCAACTATCTTTCTGAATATCATGCAGCTTCAGAAAATTTTAGGAGTCAATACTGTATAAAATTAACACATACCATTGGCCATATCATTTGCAACAAATAAACTATAACTACATAGCCCTACCTTGCCCTGCCTCTCTACCTCGCTCTTTATCCCCTTCCTTTCTGTTTCTATTTTTCCTATTCCTAACCATGATATCCATTAAACTCCCTGGTCTTATGCTCTTTCTCGTTATGGGTATCATTTATTGTTTTGAAGCTCTATTCTCCTGTCTTAGGTAGTAGACTCGCTTCTTCTTGTCTGTCATGCCATTCTTTTGTCCAGAAACGTTAGTGACCTCCATTAGGATTCCAGACGCCTTTGCTGGGTTTTAGGGTCCTTGACCCTTTCTTCCTCCATTCTCAATATTAAAGTTCACCTCCAATTAGAAAAGTCTCTCATCTATCTTCATACCTCCTCTAATATTTCCAGCCTGAGTGCCTTGGAACTCATACCGTTTACACACACACACGCAGCACACCCTTCCCTCCTCCACTACCAGTTCAAAGCCTCCCATCCTGCAAATGTCGTCCGCACAGCCCACCTCTTTCACAAAGCCTTCCTTGGCTCTGCCTAGGCCCAGGAAGCCCTCACTTCTCGGATCACAAATTGAGCACCATCTGCTCTGTTCATCTGATCTGCCTCAAATATCAGTTTATTTGAGAACCAGTAAACACTGACTGATATGTTTGTTGTTTTCCATAGTTTTCCTCTCAACCAGTTCTATAAACATAACATTAGCTAAGCTAAAGCGATCTTAACTGCAGCTAATACAGTGCCTAAAATCATCCCTTTCCTTTTATTTCTTTCTGTATATACTTACCACAAATGTACAGGGTAACAAAATACAGTAAAAATGATTTCCTAATATCCAAACTGAAATTTTAAAAACATATTTCATATAAATATAAATAATTAACCTAAGAAAAACTGTTTATCATTATTTAGAGACAATTATATCTTAGTACCATCTTTGACTATTATATAGTTATCCATAATTACCATAAGATACAAAGTAAATAAGTCTACTTTAAAAATAAATGTGAAGGTTCCAATAGTCTTTAAACGATAATCTACAGAATAGAAAAGCCTTTGGAGACCTCTTGTGGCCAAAGAATACAAAAAAACTTAATACTTTAAAATGCATAATCCATAATTCCAAACCATTCTTCTGCCTTTTCTCACACAGCTTTATTTCTTAAATATTAATAAAATATCAACCAGCAACTGACTAAAACTACTCTTTCTACCTTCAGACTGACAGCAGAAGAAAAAGGGGATGCTAAGTCTGAGACATGAGAATCTACTAATCATTGTTTAGAACAGACAAGAATCCATCAAAAATAAAATAACTTTTGGGCGCCTGGGTGGCTCAGTGGGTTAAAGCCACTGCCTTCGGCTCAGGTCATGATCCCAGGGTCCTGGGATCGAGGCCCACATCAGGCTCTCTGCTCAGCAGGGAGCCTGCTTCCTCCTCTCTCCTCTCTCTGCCTGCCTCTCTGCCTACTTGTAATCTCTCTCTCTGTGTCAAATGAATAAATAAAATCTTTAAAAATTAAAAATAAAAAATAAAGTTTAAAAAAAATAAATAAATAAAAAATAAAATAAAATAACTTTTCTCCTTGAAATTTCCAGGCTATGTGGTTTACTGGTAGTAAATATGGAACAAAATTGGCAAGCTATGTTGTTCATACCTAATTAAAAGCACTTCTTATCCTCATTGTTAATTTTTTTTCTTTTTTTTAAAATATGGCTGTGATTTGTACCTCAGTTTGAAGAAGGCTAAGTTTTATGAATGATAAAATGGACAAACTAGCATTCATGGGGGAACTTAAGGTAGGAGCACACCTTACACAGTAAAAATACAATAAAGAAAAAGTCAATTAACAGTTAAATGCTAAAAATTAGATAAAATTTTAAAGAAAATTAAATTGAATAAAATACATATGATTACTGAAGGTGCTTCAGAATGGGGAAAGATCTAAGAACAAAAATAAAGCACACTACTGTAAGCATGGACAACTTGCTGACCAGACAGTCTACTAAAAACATATAGAAATAATGAATTAAAATATAATAAAAAATGTTTTGGGATGCTTGCGTGGTTCAGTGGTTAGGTATCTCCCTTTGGCTCAGGTCATAATCCCTGGGTTCTGGGCTCAAGCCCTGTGTTGGGCTCCCTGCTCCCTCTGCCTCTGCCTCTCCCCCTCTGCTTGTGCTCTCTCTCTCTATCAAATAAATAAATAAAATTTTTAAAAATTATCTTAGGGCGCCTGGGTGGCTCAGTGGGTTAAAGCCTCTGCTTTCGGCTCAGGTCNGAGGCCCGCATCGGGCTCCCTGCTCAGCGGGGAGCCTGCTTCCCCCTCTCTCTCTCTGCCTGCCTCTCTGCCTCCTTGTGATCTCTCTCCCTCTGTGAAATAAATAAATAAATAAATAAAATCTTTAAAAAAAAATAAAACAATAAAAATTATCTCTTAAACAGAGTCAAAAAAACAACAATAATAAAAAGGGGAAATTCCCAAGGGCCAAAACCAAAAATAATACGAGACATCTATGTCAGACAGCCATAGATGGGAGATAACACCGTGAAGGGCCATGCACAGGGAGCAGAATAAGAAGGAATTCCAGGAGAGAACAGGGCAGAGAGAATATTCAAAAAGATAATGGCTGGGCGCCTGGGTGGCTCAGTGGGTTAAGCCTCTGCCTTCGGCTCAGGTCATGATCTCAGGGTCCTGGGATCAAGTCCTGCATCATGCTCTCTGCTCGGCGGGGAGCCTGCTTCCTCCTCTCTCTCTGCCTACCTCTCTGCCTACCTGTGATCTCTCTCTGTCAATTAAATAAATAAAATCTATAAAAAAAAAGATAATGGCTGACAGGAACAATAATAAAATAACTAATAGAGAGAACACTTCCCCCCTATAGAGAGCTCTACAGCTGAGCACCAAAAGTCACTAAGAGGAAGAGCCAATCTTCTAACCCAAACCTCATCTCACAAGAGCCACAATGTTTGACAGCTTGACTTTTGAATCTCTAGCACTCCATTCTATCCATAGATAAAGGTTAGCTTTAGACACTCACAGAAATGTAGATTAACTTTTGACTTTGATTAGTCCAGTACGTGAATAAAATAAAAATTACATGTGCTCAATAAAAATAGGAAAAATTAAATACTCTCAATGCTAAGCAAAGAAATATAAACAAGACAAAGGCAGACATCAAATTAGGAAAAACACACATATGACACCCGAACTATCTTTAGTATGCCACATGGCTTTTGAATCTCATTTGATGAATAAACATTTAGGAATATCACAGGCAATGCTATTTGCCAGAAAAAAAAAATCCTCATTTTTGGCAATGTCTTTGTGGAATATTTTCCTATTTTATTTCATTTTTGCCTTGATTATTTTGTTTAAAAAAAAGTGGAAATCAAAAAAATGGAAAGGTTGCTGCTTGAGTTAAGATGGCAGAATAGTAGCGGGCCCCTGCACTTGCCTCATCCCTCAAACACAGCTAGATCAACATCAAATCATTTGGAACAACTAGGAAATTGATCTGAGAATTAAGAAAACAATCTGCACAATTGGAAGGAGAGAACATGGCAGATGCGAGGTTCTGAGACCAGGGGAGAGAAAAGCTGAGGTGCTGCTAAGGGGAGGGAGCCCTTTTCACAGAGTGGAATTGGAGAGAAGGAGAGCAAGAGAGAGAGCAGCACATAGGGTTCACACAAGATGCCGCAATCTGGGGATCCCTGGGTCACACAGAGAGAACGCTCCCCTTCTTGGAGTACATGTGGATGAGGGCATTTTGCCTCTCCAAAGACAAAAGGCCTGCCGGGCACCACTGAGCAGCCATTCAACAGCAGGTCACAGAAGCGCACACAGAGGACACATAACCTGGTCACAGCTTTTCACTGTGGCTCACTGTAGACTCTAGGGAGCTACACAGGCATGCAACTGCTTTTCTGGGACAGAACAGTGACAGGCACAACCCCACAAGGCTCTCCTCTGAGGGAGGGGAGTGGGTCGGCGATTTGCCAGGTCCTTTAAGATTTGGAGCTCTGAATCCCAGCCATTGACCAGAGATAAAACACAGGAGAACTGTGGGGGTGTGCCCACAGCAGGGCACAGACAGGTTGAGAGCAGGGATCTGAGGAAAGACTAGGACACAGGAGGGGAGATCATTCGCTTTTCTGGGAGGACCTCCTGAATAGCAGTAGCTGCGAGTTCCCCAGTTCCCTTTCCCAGGGACAAGAAGGAAGGGTGATGCCATCTTCCACTCCCCCGCCCCTGCAACCAACACTGTCGAACTTGAGAGAGAAACACAGCACTTCCCGTGGAGGCTGGAGTCACTTACACCAAACCCTGCCCCCCTGCTCCAGGCAGGGACTTCTTTACTTGGCAGGTCTGACCGTGAGCCAGTGCAGCTACCCTCTCCCTGGGAAAACCAATACAGGCCCCCTGCATGTAGCATGTCTATTGATCACCAAGTGCTCCAAAGAGTCGGCTTCAGTTCTGGTGGAAACAGGACCACACTTTTTTTTTTTTTTTAAATTTCTTTTTCTTTTTCCTTTACAATGAGGCTTATACTCTTTTTTGTGTTAGTTGGTTTGCTTTTCTTTTTTCTTGGATCAGGCTTTTTTTTCTTTCTTTTTTTTTTTCTTTAAATCAGGTTTATCTTCACAAACAAAACAAAGCACCACTAGTTAAAGGTCCAAATACTCCCCACTGCAAGCAAAGAGGAACTCTGCAGAGGACTGACCTGTGGGAAAGAGCTACCAAAACACAACAGCAGAGTGCACATGCATACACCAGAAACACTTCCTGAAGTGCCAGGCCCTAGAAAGTGTAGGACCCTTTATACTCTCAGGAGCAGGAAACACAACAAATTTTCATAAAACGCAAAGGACAGAAGCCCAGACATAATGACAACACAAAAAAATTCTCCGCAAAAGAAAGATCAAGAAGAAATCACAGCTAGGGATTTCCTCAAAACAGACATAAGCAACATATCTGAAAAAGAATTTAGAACAACAGTCAGAAGAATACTAGTTGAGCTAGTATTCTAAAAGACCTAAAAATTAGACTAAAATAAAAAATGCTATAACTGAGATGCAAAACCGACTGGATGTAATCACAACAAGGATGGAAGAAGCAGAGGATAGAACAGGTGATACAGAAGATAAAATCATGGAAAATAATGAAGCCGAAAAGAAGAGGGAAAGAAAACTATTAGATCGCAAATACAGACTTGGGGAACTCAGCAGTTCCACAAAGCACAATAATATCCGTATCGTAGGAGTCCCGGAAGAAAAAGAGGAGGGAAAAGGGGCAGAAGGTTTATTTGAAGAAGTTATAGCTGAGAACGTCAATAATCTAGGGAAGGAAACAGGCATTCACGTCCAAGAGGAACAGAGAACTCCCCTCAAAATCAACAAAAACAGGTCAACACCAAGACCTATTATACTGAAATCTGCAAAATACAAAAATAAAGAGAGAATTCTGTAAGCTACTAGGTACAAAAGGTCCGTAACCTGTAAGGACAGACATGTAAGGTTAGCAGCAGACCTGTCCACAGAAACTTGGCAGGCCAGAAGAGGATGGCATGATATAGTCAACATGCTGAATGGGAGAAGCACGCTGTCAAGAATACTTTATCCAGCAAGGCTGTCATTCAGAATAAAAGAAGAGATAAAAAGTTTTCCAAGATAAGAAAAACCAAAAGAGTTGATGAACACTAAACCAGCCCTGCAAGAAAAATCTGACCCTTTCAGCAGGAAAGGGACTAAAACCAACAAAGAAAAGAAAGGAACAAAGACAATCTAGAGGAACAGCCACTTTACAGGTAATACAATGGCACTAAATCTTTATCTATCAATAATTGTTCTGAATGTAAATGGACTAAATGCTCCAATCAAAAGACATAGGGTATCAGAATGGATAAAAAAAAAACAACAAAAAATAAGACCCATCAATATGCTGCTTATGAGAGACTCATTTTAGACCCATAGAAAAATCGAAGTGTTGATTCAATTGACTGACTTTAGTCTCAGTTATATCTCAGTCAACTGAATATATACAGTTATAAAGAAAAATGAAAACCAAAGACACAAAATATTGGAAATAGTTTTAGAAGACTATCTTAAAATTTTTTATAGATTTTATTAATTTTTTTAGGTCTTTGCTGGGAGCCATGTGGGCCTCGCTGGCTGACAGTCACAGCGCGGGAAAGGCAGCGTTTGCACAGCTCCTGCCGACCAAAGCGAACCTGGTATCTCCCTCCATTGCCCTGAGCCTTACCTAAGAATTGGCCCTATTAATTAGGCCTCTAGGCACTCCTAACCAGACCGAGATCAGTTAGCCAAAACCATATGGATACCTTAAATCTTATTCCTATAACAGTCCCTTCTAATGTTATCTCTTTGAGCTCTTGCAGATCAGGAGGAAGAATTTTGAGACCTTGAGGCCCTGGAACTAGGAGTTAGCTCTGCCCGTAGATAAGGAGCCTCATCTAAGAATAAGGCATAAGCAAAAGCAGAGCACCAGTTGCTACATGTTCCCTTACTGGTTATTGGCCAAATATGATAATTAAATGTAGATGTAGGAAGATTTTGAGAAAGAACTTGTCAAAAAAAAAATAACAAGAACGGAACCCCCATGGTGTCTAAGTACTCAGCTACTAAGAAACAGCTTACACAAAATACTAAGCCTTACTCATGTATATATCGCTATTATGGTTAATATGTTAGATAAAGTGACACCTGGCCTAGCTGTAGTTTAACCTATGTTTAACCATAAACCCTATGTATTAATCACACTAATAGCTAGATGTTTTTCACTTCACTTGTTTTCCTTTAAATACCTTGCTATTCTACCTTTGTGGGAATCTGCTTAAACTTTTTTAAGAGTAAGAGCATGACCTACATGCTTGGGAGCAAACTACTTAAAAAAGATAAATTTATTGTTGTCTTTGTCAAGGGAGTCAACACATGGAAAAAGAAAACATAAAAATTGTCTTTCATTAATCAAAGCACTTTATCTCTAAGAAAATAATCAACTTCAAAAAACCTTGCTCTTTGATATATGTTGCTTACTGCTTTTAAAATAAAAATACTGGGACCAGCAAGCTAGAGATGCCTGCTTGGTGATCAGAAAAAATCTCCTGGCTCTCTCACTCCTTTTGCCGACACCGTCCATCCTTTGGGGACCCCTGGAGCTGCTGGAGCTGGACTCCGGCAGGTCTTCAAGAGCAGCACCCCATACTTTTAATTATTCAAGTTTTGCTTTCTTTTTTTAAGATTTTATTTATTTATTTGACACAGAGAGAGGGGGGCAGAGCGGCAAGGAGAGGGAGAAGCAGGCTCCCCACTGAGCAGAGCCCAGGACCCTGGGATCATGATCTGAACTGAAGGCAGATGCTTACCCATCTGAGCCACCCAGGCACCCCAATTATTCAAGTTTTAACTCACTGTCAGAAAAGGATAATGAAATAAGGGGATTTGATGCAGACTTTTTCATCTATCCAATCAGCAGAGAGTCTTTAAATGATCCAACGTTAGCAAGGTTCAAGCAACTCTCCTATTTGGTAGTAGTAGAAGTAGATTGTTTTCACTGACTACTCACCACCATATTAGTAGATGATATGATGTCCTCTAGAATTTGCTTCAAATAAATAATCCAAGGCGAGGATTATTTATTTGAAGCATATGGATATGGGGATATGGATGAAATGAAATTGGCTGAGTTGACCAATGTTTAAGCTGCCTGACAGATTCATGGGGGGGGTTCACTGCACTATTCTGTATAATTTTGTAGGTTTGAAATTTTCTTTTTCTTTTTTTTTTAAGATTTTATTTATTTATTTCACAGAGGGAGAGAGATCACAAGTAGGCTGAGAGTCAGGCAGAGAGAGAGGAGGAAGCAGGCTCCCCGCTGAGCAGGGAGCCCGATGCGGGCCTCAGTCCCAGGACCCTGAGATCATGACCTGAGCCGAAGGCAGAGGCTTTAACCCACTGAGCCACCCAGGCGCCCTGAAATTTTCCATAATAAAATAAAATAAAACAAAATTTTCCACAAAAAATTATGAGGAATTTTAGGTAAAAACACAAGACACAAAAGTGACTTTGCAATATGAATCCAACTTTATAAACCAAAAAAGGTGATACACATAGAAATAACACACCAAAACATTTAAGAGTAATCATTTCTGTGTTATAGGATTTGACGTATTTTCAGCTCTTCCTTTTTTTTTCTGATAACTCACAGTTTTTCCTAAAAGATCATAGATTAATACAACCAAAAAGATACATTATGAAAGCTACTTTGAAAGAAGTTCAATTCAAATGAAAACAGAACACTCCTAACTCGAAAGAAAAAAAAAATACACGGAACTTCACACTTAATCAATTAGTTTGATTTTCTAATTGATCTGCCAACCTACTAAATAACAATCTTTAGGGGCTCTCCTGCCTGGTCTAAAGTCCCGAATTCCTCAATACAGAATCCCCTCCACTGGAGTCCCAGTCCGCCTTTCCAGTGTCTTTTCTCCCCCGACACTTATCCGGGTAGCAGTATGGAATGGTCCCAACAAGGTATCTTCACGTTTGTCACTTAATTCATCAGGTTTTGTGAATCCAGTTAGGTATGTACAAATCTGCCTCTCCTGCTGGATTATAAACTCTGCCAGACATAGACCACAACCACACCCTCTTCTTCCATATGCCAGTGCCTGGCACACTATCTCATAAATAAGAAGTGTGACCTTAGATCTAATAAATAAAATTCCTAAACAGAGCCACAAATTAAAACTTGCAACACAGAAAAAGTATTTTCAAATTTACTTAACCTTTATAAGAAATGAACTCTAATTACTTCCAAAAACTGAAGATTCATTACCAAATACTATTATACACCGTTAAAAGCCCTACATTACAGTGATATTAAGGGTAATTTTCTTTTTCTTTTTTTGATATTTCCACGACTACTGTTAAAATATTGTTGTAAGTAAAAACTTTTTAACAACCTTAGTAAGCACCAATTTGGGAATTAAATCTGACATCAAATCAGATTTCAAAATCAGTATTATTTTCCAGTGCTGTGCCCTCTTACCTGGCAGCTGTGGCTCTGTGGACGAGCATCTCCGTTTGCTCTGACAAGTGTGAGGGAAGCAGCAGCTCCACCGGCTGCAGGCACAATATCCGTGTTTCCAGCTCCGAACGGGAAGCAGAGTCCTGGAAACTATCAAACACCACCTCACCCGTGGCAGGCTGCACTCCCTGAAAGCAAAACACTATGTCACAGACGAAATGTTTTTCCCAATTATAACCCTGACACATTATAAACAAACACGGGAACAGTGAGGAGGATATACTCTTTAGTAGGTAGTCCACTTCTAAAGTGTTTGAAAACCTGTGTACTTTCCAAGATTCTTATGTAGGAAGTCAGACACCAATATCTAAGCTATGCTAGATGGGATTTTAGAGACACTCTGAGTTAAGTCTTGGATCCAACAAAATGGACAGAGTGACTCTGACAAGTCTCCAAACCCTCAGTTTCTTCCTCTTCAAGTGGGAATAAACCAGCCTACTCTAATCTTCAGATTACTGCAAGGGTCAAATTATAAAAGGAACATGAATACTTTATAAAGTATACAGTTCTATACCCTCTGCAGTTATCATCACTAAAAGTAATATGTTCCTAGTAACACGGCCATAATAGTAGTAAATTTCTACTTCACTATATAAAATTAATCAATAAAAGTATAATTTTTGCAAAAAAAATACTATATACATACATATATGTGTATATACATGCGTACATGTAAAAAACTCCGAATGAATCCCAAGTAGTGAATTTATCCAGGGAAATAACCATGAAAACTAAAAGCTACCCCCTATCATCCTAAGCCACGGCAAAGATAACCTGGAAAAAATCATGGTTTGGAAGAGGCAAAATGTTAAGTAATCTATGCAAGGCTGCAGGGTGATAAAGTGGTGGAGCCCAGGGTCATGTAGCCTCATTCCATGGGCCACACTCTTGTCCACTGCTGATGCTTAAGAAATGGATGGCACTAGTTATAGCTGGCCTTGGCGACACCCGTCCCTACACTGAAACACTGCCGACAGAAAGTCAACCAACACAGCCTCTTAGGAAAACAGCATGGTTATTTTCTCGGCAAATCGTGAACATCCATACTCACAACTCAGCAAATCCTCCCCTAGGTATATACTCAGAGGCATGTATACCACGAGGCATGCACAAAAAGGTTTCTAACAGCATTCTCTGCACAACCCAAAACTAAAAAGAACCCACATGTCCATTAATAGAAGAATAAATAAAGTATAAATCATAAAATAAAATATAACAGAGCAACGACAATGAAAACACTACTATAGTAACACAGGTAAACAAATCTCATATACAAATACTGGTTTGTAAACAAAAGAAGCAAGATCCAAAAAGATACGCACAATATATGTACATTTATATATAGTTTAAGATGGTAAAGAAAATCAGTTCCAGCAAAGAAATTATTATCATAAAAGTCTGGATTAAAATTACCTCTGCTGAATACTGAATTCCCTATGCAGTATTCTACTCGCTGACCTAGGTGGTTGTCTCACATTACTAGAATTACTGCAATTATGCACTCCGTTTTAGGAATTTTTTTCTTTTGAATATTTTATAATTTTTTTAAGTCCCTCATTTTTGACTCAAGGAACTTCCTTAATTCTAGGCAAGAGGCCTTCTCTAGTGCCCAGACAACTGGACTATAAGTATATTAGTATATGTAAGTAAATTAGTATATGTAAGTAAATTTGTCTCCCAATCTACAAACCAAATATTTACAAAAGCTAGCTATAGAGTCCAAGTAACAAATTTAATTCCCCTTTGCCTTTTTTAAATCAGAGAAGTGATCTATATTAGAATGCTCGCCACATCTATTACGATGTGATATGTAACACTAAGAAACCCAAAGTTAGTTTGTATAAAACTGTGTGCTGCCCAAAGCAAAGGTCAAGGGGCTCATTGCAGTGGTACTATCAACATTTAAACCTTTGATTTTACACTGCCACTATCCAGAAGGTAACTCCTAGGCAGTGAAAGAGGAACACATGACACTCATCATGACAGGGAAAAAAACCGGCAAGAATGGCATTGAGGGGAAAAAAAAAAAGAGATCCATTGCAGCCACACTGAGTTTGAGGAGTGAGGACAAATTCTGAGTGCTAGGCCCAGCAAAAAGTTGGATGCAGGAGGCTGGAGCTCAGGAGAGAAGTGCAGCCTGGACCCAGAGCTTAGATGTCATCAGCCCAGAAGTGTTCACTGAGGTCAAGGATAGGACCCAAGAACACACATGAGAGGTGTTTCTCATTTTCTCACATCCCAATTCATACATGATGGTTAACTGGCAGCAACCACTAAGGAGGAATTGTATACTATCAGCTCTGTTCTTTAGCCTGAATTTAGGGTAAATATAAAATAGCACATTACACACGTTAAAGCTTAAAAACAAATAAGCTTACTATTTGTAAAAAGATCCAATTTGCCTGTGGCTAGATAAAAAGTACTTCTCAAGGATTAAAAAAAAATCATTTAGAGTCACCCAATAGTAATGCTAACTCCCTGAGACGAAGGTTTATTGGCTAAGCAAATGTCAACTTAGCACAATTATCCAACCAGAATAAGGTATTAAAAAGTACTTTGGAGACATCAGGGTTGTAAGAATTTTGGTTGATACTGCAGCTGACTGCAAAAGTTAGAAAAAACCAAGGAAATGAGTTACTACTTAGGTAAGGAGTCCTACTTTGGCTTCACCTACAAGAGACCGAGGGAGTAATAGTTCTGAAGGCCACTAAAAAGTTTAAGGTTTTCAGCAGAGTTCAGGTAGGTCTGTAAATGGGCAAGTTTATTCACAAATTGCTAGAGGGAAATATCAATACAACTATGATTCACAAATTGTATTTCTCTAGAAGAATGACTGTAAGTACTCCTAATGTTAATTAAGGAGTATCACCAAGTATCATTTTCCCCTATTCCCTTTCCTCCAAATCTACATACAACAATCCCATCATCATTTAATTTTAAAACCCTAGAGGAAATTCGTAAAACCCTTTACTATCTGTGCATGTGTTGGCTTAGTGTTTTCTTCTGCTCTTTCTTATCCATACCCATGCCTAGCGCTGTGTCCATCTTGAACCCAAACTTACAGAGCACATGGACAGAAACTATCTGGATGTCTCCACAGCACAGAGAGCCAAGCAGCCATATGAGAAAATTTTAACTAGTGATTTCCCATATAAAATTGTAAGGAAAATGCTTTTCTAATATAATTACTTGAGAGCACATTTCATCAGATAGTCTCATTGTAAGCCATACATGAATACTCACAGAGACACATACCATGAACACCTATAATTTGTCTTTACCTACATAGTACTTACCACGATTCCAATGAAAATGTTCCCCTTTTTTTTGTCCTTAACATTTTCCTTATTTTCACAGATACACAGAAGAAAGCTGGTAGAAGTATCAGTCGTTATCTCATCGACATTTACAGCATCATCCAGCCTGACTAAAGGGTTCACATGTAATAATCATTAAAGAAAATTATATGCTACATTCCCATTAACTGCTTTTTCCTTTAAAATAATGGTTCATTTTCCCAGACATTCTTGCTCTGTGTAAAATCTTCCATACGGCCTTCATTCTTCTGATTTACTCTCATCAGAGTTACAGGCCTTATCTTCCCTAGGATATGAGGCTTTTAAGGACAGACAACTATTATCTGCTCACTTCCCAAAGGGCCCAGGAGAGTACCCCTGTGGAAGATGAAATAGTATCCTCTTGGATACTAATAGCAGTATCCTTTTGGATAATGCTAAGACTTGAATCCTTAACAATCTCATAATGCTTAATTCTACAAGTCAAAGCATGAATACACTAAAATAGTATAAATTACTTTCCTCCTTTAAAGTGCTTAAAGCTCTCAGAAAAAGCAAGAAAATTTTTAAAAGACACAATAAAAGAAAACCAAAGAAAACAGAAACATAATGGGTGGGTGTATGCATGTATGTATATGTAGTGAGTCTGTTAATTAAATTCTCAGGGATAAATGCTGATTCAGGACATTTTCAGAAGTCAATCTGAAAACAGCCAACTTAGGCATCCGCAGGTAAGAGCTATAGCAACAGCAAAAAAGCAGCAGGGAGGTGTACCATTTTAGGAGCAGGCTTCAGTAAGAGACTCAAGTTCAGGCAGAAGAAGCGATAAAATTATCACATTCTTACAGCCTGATCAGCTTAGAACAGCAGGGAACTGTTAATGGTTTGGGGTCTACTCAGTAATAGCTGTTCCTATCCATGATATTATTGGAACAAAATGGTCTTCATAATCTCGGTAGAAGCTAAGCAAGTCTCTAAATAGGCAGGTTATGGGCGCCTGGGTGGCTCAGTGGGTTAAAGCCGCTGCCTTCGGCTCAGGTCATGATCCCAGGGTCCTGGGATCGAGGCCCGCATCGGGCTCTCTGCTCGGCAGGGAGCCTGCTTCCTCCTCTCTCCTCTCTCTCTGCCTGCCTCTCTGCCTACTTGTAATCTCTCTCTCTGTGTCAAATAAATAAATAAAATCTTAAAAAAAAATAAAAAATAAAAAAATAAATAGGCAGGTTATGCTATAAACCCTAAAAGAAATACTGCTTTCACAATATCTTTTAAGACCTTATCCCTACATTTTTATTCTGAGACCTGACCTCATCACACAGAAAACATTTTAAAACGCATCTTTGTCCCATTTCATATACAGTTATTTGGTTTATTTTTATTTTTTATTTTTTTAGAGGTGGTGAGGGGCAGAAGCAGATGGAGAGAGAGAATCTTAAGCAGCCTCCATGGCCAGCACTCAGCCTGACTCAGGGCTCGATCTCACGACCCTGAGATCATGACCTGAGCCTAAATCAACAGTCAGATGCTTAAACGACTGAGCCACCCACATGCCCCTGGTTTTTAAAAAATAGACAGAATTTTATATTTTACTATCAGAGTCATTTTGCTTCAAGTAATTCATTTGAATTTATGAATGACCATAAAACTGGGCGGGGGGGGAATTACTTTGCACACTGAGGATTCTTACAAAGTGAGAAAGCTTCACCTACAATCTATTTTCAAAAATAATAAAATTTGGGGGACACCTGAGTAGCGCAGTTGGTTAAGCATCCAACTCTTGGTTTCGGCTCAGGTCATGATCTCAGGGTCACGAGATCCGAGCCCCACATCAGCCTCCGTGCTCAGCATGGAGTCTGCTTAAAGTTCCAGACCTCCCCCCCACCAGCTCTCTTTCTAAAATAAAATTAAAAATAAGATTTTTATGAAGCTAACAATTAATGAGGATGGCCCACCTATTATCCTTTATAAGCAGTTTTCTTTTCACATTCTGAAGTTAATAAGCTATCTTTTTAGGTCTTACCTCAGGAGATCCAGAGAAGCCTATAGGCCCTAAGCACCTAAATTAGGGAAGGGAAGTCTAGGGAAGGTGCAACTCAAATAAGTTGCTGACCTGCTATCATCTTTCACCAGGGTCTCTCTCTTTTTTTTTTTAAGATTTGTTTTATTTATTTGACAGAGAGAGATACAGAGAGAGAGGGAACATAAGCAGGGGGAGTGGGAGAGGGAGAAGCAGGATTCCCACGAGCAGGGAGCCCAATGCGGGGCCTGATCCTAGGACCCTGGGATCACGACTTGAGAAGGCAGACGCTTAACAACTGAGCCACCCAGGCGCCCCCAGGCTCTCTTCTTTTGCTCTTAAAGTACATAACTCTCCTTTCACGACTGCATTTAAAAATGCTTGTTCCCAGCCACCACCAGCCCATCCCTCTTCACTAGCGCACTAATTAAATGTCAAGGTAACGAGAATGCCTCATCTCATCAGAAAGGTACCCATTCCAAGAACAGTTAAATAAAACTGTTTTTTAAAACAAAGACTTTGTAACAGTTAAGAGAAAAACTCCTATTCGAAAAGGATATCTTCTCCAATAAGTGTAGATTTCGTATAAAGAGCAGTCAATTTCCGGGAAAACAGTGAACTTCTGTTATCCCCGACGGCCTTTAATGCTGCAGTTTCCGTCTGCTTCACAACTCCCACCTACAACAAAAATAAATACTGAATATCAAACCTGATGGAAATTGTTTTAAAGAAACACATTTGAAGACTTTAAAACGTTAATTCTGAAACATGTAAATACATTTGCCCACAATGTCCAGATGTAGGGCTTCAGTAATAAGCACCACAAAGAGCTTACAAGTGTGGATAAATCACTAAGAAACAGTCTCTATCACAAAAAAATTTTTTTTTAATTTATCTTAAAATTCTAGTACACCAAAAACTGATGAAGATATACTGCTATTAATTGTGACACAATTTCATTTCCCAAATGCTGCATTCCAATTACAACCTACCACCTTACAGAACGTTTTCACTCTGGAAGGGAATCTAATCCCGTCTATGCACGTCAAAGCCAAAGCTGACCTTATATCCCTTTGCCACGAGACGGCGTACGTGAACAAACAGTCTGTGAGTAGGTATGCTTGCTGTCATAAAGTTGTGATCTAAATGGCAATAAATATTGAGCTCCCGGGCTGCAATCTAAAAAATTTAAAAAGAGAGTTATCAACAAATTTCTCTTTCAAGAGTCCCTGTGTGGTGTTTACTCACTTTGCTAAAAATCCATCAAGTATACACTTAGGATCTGTGCACTTCTCTGTGTGGTATATCAATAAAAAGTTTAAAAGACATTTCCCATACAGAAGCCTAGGTTTACTCTATTTTTGGAAGTTCCCAAAGCCTAACCTCAGGACCAACATCTGTACCTATAAATGACAGGGAAAAATATGACAGGTCTTCTATGCCTCTAGATCTGGCAAAACCTTAAAGTGCTGAACTCTCCCTGCACAGGGACTAGTCAATGCACAGAGTGTGAGGCTCTAAGAGTTAAGAATTTGCAACAAAGCATCCAAATACTGAAAATGAGGAGATACGACCATACATAAATTCTGAAGCTACTTGGACGGAGGGCATCTTTGAGGAAGTGAGAAGAGAACTGCCTGGTCTGGTTAACTAATATACAATGCATAATAAATGATAGGAATGCAGAACCAAGCAACACCACCTGACTCCCTGCTACCTTCTGGAAAGCTCGATGGGTCAGATATTCCCCAGTGGAGTCAGGGAACTCTCATTCCAACATTCTCACTCCCCTGCCCCACCCAGCTTTGAACTGTATTAGTTCCTTCCTACAGGGCCAGAAGACATTAGCCTTTACTATAGTAAGGCTGAACTTACCGCTCAACCTGAAGAGAAGGGGAGAGAACGACATTTTCTTTCACCCCTTTACCTATATGATGCCAACTGTGTATCTGTTCCTGTCCTCAGGAAACGTGCTGACTCTGCTTCAGAGTCTAACTTCATAACAGCAAATACAACATGACGCCACCTCAACTAAGAACCACTGCTTTCAGGCCACAATGGGATTTTAAAAACTGGAAGAAAAGTTGGCTAAGTCTCCACTTCCTGTCCATGAGGTAGATGTTAGCTGTGCCACCTCATGGCTCTCTGACGTCTGACATCTGATGATAAAGACCTGAAGTCGTGGAATCATCACAACCACGCATGACTCCGACAGAATGTCATCAGCAATGGTTTCCCTAAACTTGCCCACGAAATGCTCATATTCACGTCTAACCTTAACTTCAGCCTACTTCAAATACCTCAAAATTAAATACAAAATCAGCTTAGACTAACAGAGCAAGATGACTGACCTATAAAGAGACTACAAGATTTCAAACACCTTCTGCAGGTGCCTGGCAGTTAATATGCTCTTCCACTGAGACCAAACTACCTTCCAGGCTATCAAAATTTTTAAGAGTAAACGGGCCATCTCAAAATTTTTTCTTGCTTGAATCTTCATCAGGAAACATAAATACTCATATGACTATGGTTCATTCACTATCTGATTCATCCAATCACCTCGCAGTGGATGGAAGTTACTGGACAAGAACATGGAGAAAAGGCATAACATTTCAAAAGGGGTCCTTCAGTCTTCCCCCACTGGCCTAGCACCCCCCCAAGTTCACCTGTGCTTATTATCAGTTTTGACTTTAAGTGACAGCATTTTAAAAGGCAACTGATCACACTGGCTCTCCTATAAAGCCAGAAAATGAAACAAAAATATCAGAAAATATTTAAGGCTGGACAAGAAAAACACGAAACAGTGTTTGAAAAAAACAACTTACCTCTGCATCTTCCCCAAAGAATCTATACTTATATCCACATTCCACACACAAAATTGCATCTTTCTGCTGCTGTTTCAATTCTATGTATTGTAATTCTAAAGGTGTGTAAATGCTTTTCGTCCGTTTGTTAGATGGCTTAGGATCAGAAGTTTTCTGTGAATTGTCATTACCCGTGTGTGATGATCCAAAAGGACTGAGATCAGAATTATCCTGGCAACCAAAAGATTTTTACAGTTTAGAAAGTATTAACCATAACAACAGTTTTCAGAAAGACAGAGAATATAAATTTGGTGCAAACCTAACAACTGGTGAATCTAAGTGAAAGTATTTACAGGAATACATAGTATATTAAGTAAACTATTTTGCAGGTTTCAAATTTTTTTCAGAGTAAAAAACTGAAAACTAAAAAAAAAAAGAGCCAAACTACTGTATATTTAAACAAATTTTAAAAACCTAAACATTTTAAAGTTTTATACACCTCTTTTTAAATTTTATGTCATTAAATCTATCTTTTTTTTTTTTAAGATTTTATTTATTTATTTATTTGACAGAGAGAGAGAGAGATCACAAGTAGGCAGGGAGGCAGGCAGAGAGAGAGCAGGAAGCAGGCGCCCCGCTGAGCAGGGAGCCGGATGCGGGCCTCAATCCCAGGACCCTGAGATCATGACCTGAGCCGAAGGCAGAGGCTTTAACCCACTGAGCCACCCAGGCGCCCTGTCATTAAATCTATCTTAATTAATATTTTTCTTTTCCTTATTTATTTCTAGATGTGTACGGCACAAAAAGTGAGCAGGCATGAATGTCTCTCTCTCAACAGTGAGTAAAACCACTTTCCATAAGCATATCATTAGCTAAAGCTGCACGTTTCAAATTTCCAAGCACAGTCCAAAAGACAGTACATTCCACAAATCTTGATTACAAGAAAGAAGCATGATTTTTTTTTATAAAGAGACATGAAAGAGAGCTTTGGGAAGTATAAAGCACAAGGTCACATTTCAACATCAGTATTCCTGCTAGCCTTCCCTTCATGTGTGAAAACCATTAACTAATTCCAGTTTAGAGCTTAGGGCAAATTCCTTGCTTGTGAGACTTATTTATACAAAAGCTAAAATGAGACAAACGTATAGGATAAATCCGACTTCTAGCTGTCACTGAGTCACTGCCATCATCTAAAAAGTTATCAGCTATGCCTGGAATTAAAAATACAGCCTAAAAGGGGCGCCTGGGTGGCTTAGTCGGTTAAGCATCTGCCATCAGCTCAGGTCATGATCCCAGGGTCCTGGATTGAGCACGAGTGGAGCACCCTGGTCCACAGGGAGTCTGCTTCTCCCTCTCCCTCTGCCTTCCCCCCACCCACTTGTGCTCTTTGGCTTGCTCTGTCAAATAAATAAATAAAATCTTTTAAAAAACACATATATATGACCTAAAAGACTAGCGATCAGGAGCTTCTGGCTGGCTCAGTCAGAAAATTGTGCAACTCTTGGTCTTGTGGTCACGGGTTCGAACACCATCTTGGGTGTAGAGATTACTAAAAAAATAAATAAATAATCTTTAAAAGACTAATGATCAGGGGCGCCTGGGTGGCCTTGTCGGTTAAGTGTCTGACTCTTGATTTCAGCCCTGGTCATGATCTCAGAGTCCTGGGATGGAGCTCTGCCCTTAGCAGGAAGTCTGCTTGAGATTCTCTCTTTCCCTCTTCCTTTGCCCCTCTCCAACTTAAATAAATAAATCTAAAATAAATAAATAAATAAAAAGACTGGTGGTCAGCAGGGGAAGAGAAGAGAAAAAGAGAAATGCCCTATATGGTCAAGGGAGAGGACCTTAGGCCAAAAGAAAGCCCAGCAACATGTACTTTACGGTTGCATTTAAAAATCTGGCTTAGCTGAAATAGGAGGCAGAGATGTAAATTATCTGAATAGTGCAGCCCAGCAAATCGCCAAAGATCAACAATGAGATGGAGAGGTATGGGGAGGTGTGGCAACAGAAGAGTAGGTCAATGTATCAGATGAGCGAATGCATTTGCTTTTAACTTTGATGGATTCTCATTTGTCTCTATGCCTTTTACATAAAATCCAGGAATACTAAATATTATAACGCCTAATTCATACTTGGAGAAAACACATTTCCTAGGAAAAAAAGACTTCTTACTTTATGCTTTATTCACAGATGGAATGAGAGAGAGAAGGCATGGAGGAAAAACTTTTATACTAACAAATCAATCTGAATACTTGAGTATTAAGCAACTTTTTTTTTAACCATTTGGGTGGAAATGTTAAAATTCCCAGAATGTTAAAATGAGAATTTTAAAACCTATCAAGATTTATGGGGTTGTTGACTCCCACACAATGGTCTTAGCCCTTAAACCCTGGCCATTTAACTTCACTTAGTAGCTTCTATCATTCGTCTGTGTCCTTCCATGCCATCAGTCAGCTATCTCCTGTAATGATATCCATGTACTACACTTCAAGGTGTCCCTTCAAACTGGTGACTTCTAATATGCTGTGAATCAGAAATAGCAACGTGGTCATTTTATGTATAAAATAATGGTAAACAAGCTCTCATAAAGCCCTAGGGTAAACTCTCCAATTAATAAAGTGAGCTTTAATAGACAAATATTTTGATACCTATATTTTTATGACCACTACACTCAGGTGAACTGCTTCTAAGTATTGACAGAGATTAAAAATAAAAACAAAAACATCTTTTTTCCTGATGACCTATGCTAAGTCAATGGATCTCAGCTTGGGTGAAGGGGGAGTTCATGAACCCAGATTTTGTGAGAAGGAATATAAACTTCCGAAAATTAATATAAAATTGTGTAGGTGTGGGTATTTTTCTGAGTAAAGAATCCATTGCTTTTAGTCCATAGCTTTTTAAAAATCTATAGCTTTTCATTTAAATGGCTCAAAAAAAAAAAGGAACTATTTCTCTATTAATTCAATGGCTCTCAACCATGGCTACACATTAAAATGAGACCTTTTAAACAATATTCATACTCAGTTCTTAGCGAAGACCAGTAGGTTTTTGCTGCCAGTATTTTTTTCCTTAAAGCTCTCCAGGTGATTCTAATTTAAAGCTGGACTTCGAACCACTGTTTTGAACTGTACATGTTAACAACAGAGCAAAAGTTAAAATTCCCTGCTTTTGCAATGCTGAAAAACATTAATATATCATATAACAGTGGAAGTAAAGAGCCATATATATTTGGTTTGCCTTTGAATTTACTTTATATCAGTTTTTATTTAGTTTTCAACTAAAAACCCCAAAACCCACCTATGTTGCCTAAGATTTTCCACCATGATAACTGTAAGGAGGATTAGAAAACTTGTGCTTGTATTCATTAGTAAGAATCCCCCCAAGCCAAGGATTCCTAACCCAGGCTATACATCAGAATCACCTAGGGGACTTTTTTGGTTTTTGTTCTGTTTTAATATAAACCAATTCTTCCCTCTTCAATACATAGTAAGTCAGAATCTCCATGGACTTAAAAAATAAATAAGCTAAAATGCAAAAGCTCCTGCAGCTAATTTGGATGATTAGCCGAGTTTGGGAACTACTGCCTTGTGTGAACGTACAGAAACTAACGGCATCTCAGAACCTATTGATTTGAGTAACTGGATATTCATCTACAGAACACATACCTTTTGACTAGTATGAGATTTGGAATCTTCACAAGAAACTGCCTTCTTTGCACGCAGATGATTGATATTGTCAAAATCAGTACATTTTGGCAGAACTGCAAATCTCTCCTGAAGAGGCTCTGTCTGGACTCTATTTTGAGGAGGGGCAGAATCGCAGCAGAATTCTTTCAATTTTTCCAGAGACTTTAAAACATTCTTGGTCCTCAGACATTTCTTTGGCTCTTAGTTAGCAAATCAGAAGAAAATATAACAATAGTATTTTGTTCTCATTACATCAGTTCATAACCAGTGTAGGATTTTTAAAGAGGGAGCTTCTCACTAAAGCAATGAATCTAACTACAATGGGATACGGAAATAAAGAAACATTTGGGTTTAGGGTAAAGACAGCATACTGAAACATACATGTAATTTCATTTGGTCCTGACACCCCATTACAAACTACAGTAGGGTTTTCCTTTTCTTCCTTCCTTCCTTCCTTCCCTCTTTCCTTCCTTCCCACCCTTTCCTTCCTTCCTTCCTTTTTTTTTTTTAAGATTTTATTTATTTATTTGACACAGAGAGAGAGACTACAAGTAGGCAGAGAGGCAGGCAGAGAGGCAGGCAGAGAGACAGGGAGAGGAGGAAGCAGGCTCCCCGCTGAGCAGAGAGCCCGATGCGGGCCTCGATCCCAGGACGCTGAGATCATGCATGACCTGAGCTGAAAGCAGAGGCTTTAACCCACTGAGCCACCCAGGTGCCCCTTCCTTCCTTTTTTTAAGATATAAGCACATAAGGACAGAGAGAAAAGGAGAAGTGACAGGTGCAAATAAAAAAATCTGAAGCTAGAAGGAAAGATAGATGAATAATAACCAATTTAGCACACCTGAAAGCTAAATCCTAAACCAGTAGTGAAGAAAACCAAGAACCAATACCATTTATCACACAAAATGCTTAAGGCTCAGGAATCAGGGCAGCAGGAGAATATGTAATAAAGGGAGGTTCTAAAATAAAGAAGACTAGTTCAAAGCAAGTTGATCCCTAGACCTCTAGCCTATTCCAAGCTCAAGGGCAGCTATGCTTCCTCCAGGTCAGCAGAGAACTGGAGGTAGAAGAGGTAGAACAGGCACCGCTGCGATGAGAGTACTGAGCCTGAGGCAGAGGACTAATGGGAAATAGGGGCTTACTGCAGACTAAGAAACCCAGCCTCTTCCTCATGAGCTCTAGAACACAGGCAGCCAGAGCTCCCCACTCCAGCCAAGAGCAGGGAAGACTCTGGACCAGGGAAACTGATCAGCTTAATGGGAAAGACCTAGAGATACTGACCCCAGAGGTTCACCAAGGAAGGAAGATCATCACCCTCCATTTGCCCGCTATCCCACCTCCACAGCTTTACTCATGCTCTTCTTTTTCCTTGGAATGCCCTTAACCCCAATTTCCACATCAAAATCATACTCATTCTTCGAGATCCCTCTCAAAACCACTTTTCCATGAAACTCTTGCTAACTCCCCTAGCTTAAAATCATCTTTTGTCTGTGTTCCTAGAATAAGATCACATTTCTCCCCAGCACTTAGTCTGCCAACTGGCAGTTCTTCATAAGCAAGCAATCCATAAAAGAAAGAAAACTATTATTCACTCTCTACTATCTACTATATGCTGGAATACACTATTTTTCCCTTTAGGCTAATACTATGAGGTAGCTACTACTAAATATAATGAAAAACGGATTGCATTTATCACCTCTTACCTTTCCTATTAAAGGGGAAAAAAAATACCTCTAAGGGCAAGAGTTGTGTTTTGTCCACTCCTAAGAGTTTAAAACTTCTCATATTTATATTTAATTATATATATTTATTTATATGTAAACCTCTTTTCACATGTAAATTATACCATAAATTATACCTTGTCTCCCGCTAATCTTACAGCTGAAATAATGTATATTTGAATCTCTTTCAAATTACTCTCCCCTTTTCAAAATGTATACTTGAATCACTCTTCAGAAATATACTCTAAGTGTGTATATTATACAAGGTCTTCCCTCCTATGGATGTTAGAAAACTTTCCCGGGATGGGGGTGGTTTCCGAGTCTTGGGGTGTACTCATAAAACTCTGAATTTATTTACACAGCATTATGATAGTGTTCACTTCAGTAGCACATATACTATAAGCATTAAGACAGTGAATATTTGTATTTATCAAAATACTTCTGAGATAGAGTTCTATATTATATTTATCTGTGATTCAAATAATATTAATAACATAAAAAGTCAACTTTGAATTTGACCCATGTAGATTTTATCAAAGAAGGCCAAATATATATACCCTGTCCCATACGCTCTTCCCACAATGTGATGCTGACAGTCCTGCACTGAGAGATGGGATCAACGGTCACTCCCCTTGAACAAAGGCAGGCCTTTGTAATGAACTCAACCAACAGAGTCAAGCATGTTAACTTTTGAAGCTAGATCTTAAAAGTCAGTACAGCTTCTGTCTGACTCTCATGGCACTCATCCTTGGAGACTCAAGCTATGAGGAAACTCAAACTAGCTCACAGAGAAAGACCAGTGGTGTGCTGGATGAAGCCAGTTGATATTGGCTTATTAGAGGCAACTGTTACACCTTCAAGAATTTTGTGAGCCAGTTGTCAAACACTGCCGTGATTACAAATTAGATTATGTCAATTTACAATTAAATAAACTGTATTAAAAACAAAAGTAAAAATACTCAAACCTCTTTTTTTAAAACTGTTACTATATTTTACTATTACTACCTTCTCTTTTTTTATTACCTATGTCCTAAAGGTTATTAATGTCCATTTTTTAAATGTGGTAAAAATACTATATAATATGCTACTGCTACACTAGAAAACAAAAAAATTGTTTGGAAACAAATTCTCTAATTTGTAGAGAATGAGATAAACGGAATGCAAAAAAGTCTCAGTTCAGTGGATCAAGCATGTAAGATATCTTTCCTTCCCTAAAAGGTAAAATTTTTAGGATCAACATGAAAGCCTTAGTATGAAATAACTATATAAATGGAGATGTATACTTAAAGAGAATGATAAATCTGATAATATCCTTTTCTGTTGTCAGGAAAAAGGAAAAACATGAACATAAAGAGAAGTAAAATGGAAGATTTGGATTCTGGGGTTTTGTTTGGTTTTGGTAACAGCTTTACTGAGATACGATTCACATAGAGAAAAAGGTGATTTCTTTTAAAAGAACAAAGTAGAACTTCTAAAGATGAAATGTACATTATCTGAGATGAACATTTTACTTAATGAGATTTATGGCAAATTAGACACCACAAAAGAAAAGATTACTGAATTTGAAAATGTAGCAGGAGAACTGACCCAAAATGAAGCACAAGGAAACATAAGACTGTAAAACAAATAAAGGGGCTGGACTGGCAGATGCTCCTTTCCCTTTTTCCTGAGCACTATTTTTAACAAGTTACAAAAAGTCTTACTTCAAAACATTCTAAGTCAATTGCCTTAAAAAGAGTATTATCAGATTTATTATTCTAAGTATACATCTCCATTTATACAATTATTTCATACTAAGGCTTTCATGTTGATCCTAAATCCAAATTTTACTTTTTGGGGAAGGAAAGATATCTTACATGCTTGATCCACTGAACTGAGACTTTTTTTTTTTTTTTTTGCTTTCCTTTTATCTCATTCTCTACCTAATTTTCTGGGGCTAATGAAGAAAGAAGCATTTTCCGTTATCCCTTATAACAAATCCTCTGAGGCCAACAACTAAAGAAATACCGCTCAACCATCTATAAATCCAATACCACCTCTAAAAGTCACGAGCTCAGAAATGGTGGTTTTATCCAAAGATTTTTAGCATAAAGAAAGAGCACTTTCGTGCTAAAAAAGGACAGGGTAGATTTACACATCCAGACATTGAAAACAGTTCAAAACACTGTTAAGTGGAAAATGATGGCTGCAAATTAGTACATATAGTATAATACAATGTATAAAATACAGCCAACCCTTAAACAACATGGTTTAAACTACACAGGTCCACTTACTTGAAAATTGTTTTTTCAATAAATACAGTACGCTACTGTGAATGTAGTTTCTCTTCCTTATGCTTTTCTTAACATTTTCTTCCCTCTAGCTTACTTCATTGTAAAAATACTGTATACAATATATGCTACATATAAAATATGTGTTAATCAACTGTTTATGTTATCAGTAGTCTCCTATCAACAGTGGGCTATTAGTAGTTAAGTTCTGGGGGAGTCAAAAAGTTCTACATGGATTTTCTTTTTTTTTTTTAAGATTTTATTTATTTATTTGAGAGAGAGAGAGAGAGAGAGAGAGCTTGAGAGGCGGTAGGGTCAGAGGGAGAAGCAGGCTCCCCGCAGAGTAGGGAACTCAATGCGGGACTCAATTCTGGGACTCCAAGATCATGACCTGAGCTGAAAGCAGTCGTTTAACCAACTGAGCCACCCAGGCGCCCTCTACATGGATTTTCAACTGTGCAGGGCATCAGTGTCCCTCACCCCCATGTTGTTCAAGGGCCGACTGTATTATTACTAAGTAATTTGCAGGTCTTTGTGTGTATATATAGATGTGTATAAATAGAGAAACCTGGAAAAATATTCAGTAGCCCCCTAAAATTACCAGAAGACCTCACTAAAAGGGAAGGATGATAGGGTCTTTCATTGTCTACCTTCTATGTTTCTGTATTGTTTGAAGTTTTTATAACAAGAATGTTTCACGTTTATAATCAGGAGAAAAATTAGCTAAGAGGAATAAAACAGAAAATAGGGACAACTACAGCCAAAATGCAGAACTCCGGCTCTACCTTCACACCCCCAAACCCCTACTCACACCACTACTAACGGAGGGGCCACTCTACTCAAGCACAATGGAGACCTTTGCCCATAAAGGAAAAAAATGGCACAACTCTCCAATAACATCCTCTGCTCTCTGGAGCATACAGTATCCATGCCGCAACTAGGGAGAACGAACAATCATCGCCATAGGACTCACCAGCATTCCCAAACGTTATTGAATCACTTCTTCCTTCCTTTTCTTGGACTTTCTTTGCTTTCTTTTGAACAGGCCCATCACTCTCCAGTGGCCTCTTTTTACTGCTGCCAATTTCTGCAACCTGTATTAGAAAATGATGTGTTATCTCTAATCTCAAAACTTGATGTATGTGTAATAATTTAAACCTTATTTCTGAATAACAAGGTTCTTGCCATCCTACTCTTTATGGAATCATCTACCTTCAGACCCGGAAAGAACTTTATACAGGTAAACTCTCCTTACTGTCATGAAAGACTATGTGGAAACCGGAGGTCATGAGCCTCAGCTCTTCAAGCTCTGTTAGCATTAATTAGAACCAAGGCTGACACCTTTCTTTACTCAATCAGCCTTCACGTATCTCAGATTATAAAGCCTGAGTCACCCTACTTACCTATGTTAAATAAAATACCTTTTAAAAAAAGTATCCATTTAGGAAAGGTGAAATTAGATACATAACAAAAGAACACTACCATTTTTGAAATGTTAATGTTAATTGCAATTTAACTGTTTCATATTCAGACTTGGCTTATGTTCACCAAAAAAATACCACAAGATTATAAACTATGTATCTGGCAGAAAACCTATCAAAAATTAAGTCCTTCACAAAATACCCTCTAAATGGTAGATGTAAAATAAAATCTTGGTGTATTCCTGAAATGCAGACTATCATCAAAAATCCAAAACAGGGGCACCTGGATGGTTCAGTCCTTAAGCATCTGCCTTCAGCCCAGGTCATGATCCCAGGGTCCTAGGATGGAGTCCCTTATGGGGCTCCCTGCTCCGTGGGGTAGTCTGCTTCTCCCTATACCCCTCCCCCGTGCTTGTGTGCTCTCTCGCATTCACGCTCTCTCTCAAATAAATAAATAAAATCTTTTTTAAAAATCAAAAACAGGAGAGAAGTCACTCTATGGAAGAAATACAAATAAAGAGAACACGACTCTGAAATAGCTAAACTGTCATCCGTATTAAAATTTGGAGAGTGGCTAAAAGTCAGTCTGCAATCCCTTTCCACATCCTCAGTTGTTGTTTGTTTGTTTTTTAAGATTTTCTTTTTGTGTGGGAGAGAGAGGGCACAAGCTGGGGGAGCAGCAGGCAGAGGGAGAAGCAGGCTCCAGCTGAGCAAGGAGCCCGATGCGGGACTGGATCCCAGGAGCCTGGGATCATGACCTGAGCTGAAGACAAACGCTTAACAGACTAAGCCACCCAGACGTCCCAACACATCCTCAGGTTAAAAAATACTGTATCAGGAAGCCCCAGGGAGTGAACTTTCCCTGGCGGCAGTGTCCCTGGTAAAAACAAAACCAACTATTTTATTCAGTTGAACGGTGGTAAGCAACGGAAGGATTCAATGACTAACCATTTACATCTGTAGCACCTTAAACTTAATCCAGGCAAATTTTGTATCAAATTGTACAATCTTAGCTACAAGAAGTGTAGTCACTGAGGAACTGGACAATATGACTACTCTTACCCTATCCACTTGAAATACTGAGCACCGCTGTTGCATGCTTAGAAACTAGAGACTTAGCGGCAATTTTCTTCCGGTCACCTAACCAAATGTATACAAATAAGACAAATAAAGCTCCTCTTCAACCTTCAGTCCAGATTTTCTTAAAAGGGTGGGGAGGTAGAGTGGAGATTAAAAGATGTATCCTTTGCCCACAAGCTCCTACCCTCATCAAAATGTTAAGTCTGGAGACCTGACCTGCGCCGAGAATGGAGACCCGCTGACGTTTCCCGCCTTCTCCTTTCTGAGCCCTGCCCCTCTCTCTTCTGGCCCGCTCTTCTCGCCGATTCTCGCGCACTGTCTCCGCCTCCTCCCGCTCCATCCACACGCACCCTTCCCGCTCCCGCCCATCTGGCCCCGCCCCGCCCCGTCCTGGACGAAACCCACCACGTGTGGCGGCAACTGAGGCGGGAAAGTGGACGCTAGGGGCGCTGCGGAGTCAGAGTCAGGGTCGGCCTTCTCGGCGGCACCCGTGGGGGATGTGGTAGACTTCAGGCTTCCCGTAGACTGGAAGAATCTGCTCAAAACCGCTTGCCCTGCAGGGGCTGGGCCGGTGGCAGCGGCACGGCCAGAGGCAAGCTTCCGGCCGGACATCGCAGGACACAGGGCAACACCACCGGGGCAGGGCCGAGCCGGGAGCGCGAGCCCGCGGCCGCTGGTCCCCGGCGTCTGCGGGCGCGAGCACGTCACGACCCTGCCGTGCGCCGGGGCGAGGGGCGGAGTCTCGGCTGCACAAATGGGACCGAGGAGGCGGGGTGGCCGCAATTTCGCGCCAAGCTCGGCGGGCTATATCCCCGAGTGGTGCGCTCCCGGGAGGTGTTTACAGCTGCTGTGATGGTTCGCACGCTCAACTGCATCGCCGCTGTTTCCCAGAACATGGGCATCGGCAAGAACGGGGACCTGCCCTGGCCCCCGCTCAGGTACTTGCCGGGCCGGGGGTCGATTGGATTTGGGAGAGCTGGTGCGGGCTGCCTTTGATCGCGGCACGACGGCGGGGTCGCGCGGACACTTGCGGCGGGAGGAGGGGGGCTGGACTTGGCAGCCGAGCTGACGCGAGCTGCACCTGGGCTTCTTCCGCCCTCAGGAGCCGGGAGGCCGAGTTACTGATTTCCGTCCTGCTCCTGCCGCCCGGCGAGGACTTTTCCCCCGCGGCGCCCTGCCTCGGAACAAAGTCCCGGTCCCAGAGATCGCCGCACTCCACTCGCTCCCTTCCCCGCCAGCGCAGCATCTGTGGGTCGCGTTAGAGCTAGAGCCGCGGGATAATGTTCTGAGTAACGCTGTTTGTCTAACTTGTAGGAATGAATTCAAGTTTTTCCAAAGAATGACCACAACCTCCTCAGTAGAAGGTAATGTGGGATTTTTAGGAGATTGAGGTTTGGGAAACGTCTTGCTGAGTAAGCTTACCAGTGCAGATTTTACTTAAATGAAAAGTTGTCCGTGTTAATCTGGGACCTTTTGCCTTACCACTCATTTGTATGCAGTTCCCAAGGTTTGTCATACCTTTAGAAAGAAAAAAACGTTCTTTGAAGTTTTATGTGGGCAGGCGTACAGTTGAGGTACTAGGGAGAATTAGCAACTGACTGCAGGCTCCGGTGAAGATAGAGAGCATGGAAAGGAAATCAGAGGAGGCCTTTGCCATACCCCCTGCAGGAGATGGTAGGCCCTGAAGGAGGGCAATGGAGAGGAGAAAAGTCCAAAAAACGCTTCCATGATATTCGATATGGAGATCAGGAAGGCGAAGGGGATGCAGGAAGGGATGCAGGATGAACTCTCAGATACTCAGTTTAAAGACAGTTGAATAATCCTGGGTGAGGTGGAGAATAGTGTGCAGTTGTAATAGTGATAATTTTGAGGTTTGGGGATTTAGTGGGGTGTCCTGGATAATTTCAGATACAGGGAAGTAGATGAGTTGAGCCACTGGAGAGAAGAGGACAACCAAGGAAAGGAATATGGTGGTGGGATACCCGTTTAAAACCTAAGCCACATGTATTTGGTCATAGGAGAAAGAATAGCAGAGTAAAAGGGAAACAGAAGCAGATGCCACATAACTTTAACAGGACAGATACAGGTCCTTGGACCTGGTACTTAGGTCACTGGTAGAGACAAGATAGCAAGCAAGAGCTTGAAGCTTAAGGAATTGACATGAACCACTCTGTAGAATCCAAAGTATGGTCTAACAATAGGAAAAGCATCCAAAGCCTGGCCTGTTTGCTAGTTTTCAGTAAATACAGTACTTCTTGGATGAGTGGATGGAAGGGTATTAAAGATGTGTCAGCCTTTTTTTTTTTTTTTTTT